>WOGR01010323.1:0-10965 GCA_015342045.1 Leptinotarsa lineolata
CTAAAAAATTGAAATTTCATCTGTTTTCACAAAGCTACAATCTTTGAAATCACAAACTCAACTGCAAACAAGAGATACCTACAATAAGATTGAAAATTTGCACATTATTTTCGTATTTTCAATTTTTAACGCACACCGCCACTGCGATCTCTGGCCCCGCTACTGAGGAAGGAATGAAAACATAATAATGGGTTGTATTTGAATCCTTGTTAATGACACCAGCGTTGCCAAGTGATGGACAGCCGAAAGTGGGCATTCAATAAGAAATGCTGTACTTTATTCTCTTCGCACTTATTTCGAGTGCTGACTTCCGCTACCCGCCAGCAGGGACGTGCGTCTTTGATTAATTTGGCTAGACAGAGTAAAGCCAGAAGAGAGATGAAAATATCTTTGACAGATAATATGTTAGTCACGTGCTATCACGGCCTCTTGAACGTGTGTAGATACAATATCAAAAAACGAAAAACGAACAGATTCTGTAACATTATTAAATAACGAACGAATGTTATGAATGAAAGAAAGTATCAAGGGTTTTTAAAAATATCAAAGAGAAGAATGAAATATTTTAAATGATTCGGGCTTGCGGTCTTCTTCAATACTGATACCAACAAACAATTGTCAGGGTTATAATTTATAGCGGAGAAAAAATTGAGGTGTTTCAAATCAATAATAAGGGTTAGGAGAGGATGATGAAGACGGGTCTTACCCTACTAAATTACATATAGATAATAATGAAGACAAAGCAAGTAGAGATAGTGTTGATAGTGAAGTCCATAGTATACTGGTTTGCTATCACAGACACGTAACTTTGAAACACTTGGAAATATATTCGGAAGCATTAAAGGGAACAATGGAAATATATTCAGAAGCATAAAAGGGAACAATGATAGTTAAATGGATACTGGGATACCATATAGTGATAGGAATAAAGGGTCATTTCTGATTATTCTTGAATCTACATCAAGTGAGGAATTCGATATCTTTCTCTCATTTGCAAATATCTGAAGGTGTATGTAAGAGTGAGAGGACGATTTGACGTATGAAGTGAGATGGAGATGGTATCGATGTGAGAGGGTTTGCCCAGCGTAACACATTTGATTATGATGCATTATATTCTCCTGTTGCAAAAATGTCAACTACTAGAGTTTTGTTGTCAGTGGTAAATCAAAGAAAGTATTATTTTGAGCAGTTAGACGTTGAACAGCATTTTTGAATGAAGAATTTAAAGATTTATACATTTATTCGCCAGAGAGGGTTAAATGTGAAGAAGGTTTTGTTTTGAAGCTAAATAAGTCTTTATATGATTTAAAACAATCGTCCAAATGTTGGAATGTGAATATTATTAATTTTTCATTAAGTTTAGGATTCGAAAGATCAGATTCTGACTATTGCTTATACTCCATTAAGTGTAAAGATGAAAGTGATATATTTTTGTTATTATATGTTGTTGATATAATTTTGGCAGGGTCTAACTTACAATTCATTGAAAAATATAAAAGTGATTCAATGATGAAATTTGATATAAAAGATAAAGGTAATTGAAAAAATTTCTTAGGGTTATAGATAAGTTACGACCGTGATAATGACATTTTAAATCTGGACCAGAAAAGATATTTGAAAGGTATTCTGAGACGATTTGATTTTGAAAATTGCAATGCAACATCCACGCCTATAGATCCAAAATACTAAATCAGCAAAACAAATCAAGTCAGAAAAGAGGATGAAGCAGTAAGAGGATCAGCTGGCTGTTTAATGAATCTCATGCTGGAATCCAGGCCAAATATCAGTTTCACTGTGAATTATTATAGTGGATTTCAAGATAGTAATATGAAGGAAGCTTGGATTGGACTGAAAAGATATTGAGATACCTGAAAGGAACTAGTGAACTCAGTTTAACATATGAAAGGGATGAAAATGATACTCAACTTAAATGTTGTGTAGATTCGGATTGAGCAGGAGATATTTCTAACAGAAAATCAGTATCTGCATATTTGATAGGAGTTTTTGGCAACACAGTAGCATGTGTTACCAGGGAACAAAGTTGCTAAATTAATAGCTAAATTAATAGCTAAATTAATAGCTAAATTAATAGCTTTATGTTCAGCAGTTGAAGACAGCTAATGGTCCAAAAAATTACTGAATGACATGAATATGAAGCGTCAATGTTTCAAAGTATATGAAGACAATCGAGGATGTATTTTACTTGCAAAAAATTCTGAAAACAACAAACGTGTAAAGCACATAGATTTGAAATATCATTTCATTTGTGAACACTTTAATAATAAAACAATGAGTATAGAATATATTAGCACCAAATTTCAATCAGCTGACTTATTAACGGAAGGTCTTAACCGAAATCAATTTAACGACAACTGTAGAAGAATAGGATTAGAATTGAGAGGGGGTTGGTTATAAAGCGTTCGTGATGTTAAATGATATTGGATATTAGGAATTAGGCAGATTTAACTGCATGACATATATAGTTTTGTTATGTTGAGATTTTTTCTGGAAAATCATCGAGAGAGGGTGTTGAGATAAATTACTTGATTGCAATGATTTTCTCGTATTCTATTATATGCATATGATTAGTATAGATGTCGACTGTTTGTATTCAATAAGTGGTAGCAATGAAAAAGAAGAAGCGTTATAGGTTAGATATAAATAATTGTATGAAAAATGTACTTGCTCCGGTCATCGATTCCCTGATGACTCCCTGGAGACCCCGCGGTGCATCCAAAAGGATACCGAAGAAGAAGCTACCGTTCCCCCCAGCCAGACTCCTGGGGAATATGGAAGATCCCACGGTGCAAATCTTGGACATCCTTGAGGAATACCTTTTGTCCATCAGGTAGCAGCAGATCACACCTCGGAAGAATGAAACCACACCCCCTCAACTCACCACACGCCCACCCCACTTTCAGCATCACCCAAAATAGAACACCCAAAGAACGACCACTGCCATGAACAAGGACACCCCCATGGATAAGGAAAAATAACTCCAAACCAAGGAAAAGAGGATGAACTTAAGAACCCGAACCCTGAAGAGGCAAAACCTATAACAGGGCCCCTACTATACTATACTATATATTTTCATTGTAATTACTATAACCTAAAAAATGAATGAACGTTGTTCAGTCATGTACTCGCTCTCTTCTGTATTTATTCTCAATAGTAATGGTTGTGTTATCCGATATATTGTAGTGAATATGATACGATTTATTACAAAGAATCTACTATAATAAATAACATCTGCGTCTTCCGAATCAACAAAAACGATAAAAACAAGCTTTCTTGAAATTCATTTTTATTTTTAAAAATATTTTCTTCATAAATATTTCAGCTTCCTCTCACAAACATCTTCTGATGTGAAAATCTTATCATGTTCACCAAATAATTATTGGGAACAATGACAAACAAAACGTCGTGAAGTAAATAGATAAAAGAACAAGAAACGTTCGTAGAGATTCATAACTGAATGGTGACATAATAATTGAACCAAATGGAAATGAAGTCAGAAAGAAATAAACAGCTCAAAAATCTTTCTCTACAGACATAACTAGCGCACATGAATTTTTCACATTGAAATCGAAGAAATAATTCATAATCCTTAAAATACTGATGTCACGATGGATTAGTTTATGTAACAAATAATTTTCTTGGATGGTGAATTTTCATTCCTTCTCTCGAATTATATCAATCAAAATTTCAATTGGCAGATTGTTTGAAAATCAATTCAAAAATTATTTCGGTTACTCGGCTTTGTTGATGAGCTGAACTTATTCAGTTGTGATTCAATTTGACTACAGACCTTACGTTAACCTATCTTGTTATTCGAGGAAAACTGACCTCTTGTTCTCTATTATTTTAGTGCATTTTGTGGTGCACGATAGAAGAATTTGGAATTTCCGTTTGAATTTGTATTTAAAATCGTGAATGACCCAAATAGTTCGGTTTGGAATATCATTCGACAGAAATCAATAATAAAAGGTGAGAAACATTGCAAGTCAGTATTTAGGAAGGCAAATGTGCCATCGTCAAAAATAACCTGTGAGAGCGAAACATACGATAAAACTGAAGATCGAATGAAAGTACAGAGAGCATGACAATTTTTTGAAAAACCGAGAGAATGAGGGATACTCTTTTGTGATTTCATGGGGGGCAAGAAAAAGAAAATTTCTGCAACGTTGCTGACTTCTAAATAATTTTTGATCTTTTACCCGCAGTTCTCCAATTTCGTGGTAAATTTCATGAACAATTTGATGGAAGCTGGACTACTTACAAATTCACTTCGACATATTCATTGAGGGTAATTTAATAATAAGGAATAAGCAATTTTATATCTTTTGACCCTTTTGACAATTTTTAACTTTCCTTAGTTTCAGGAGACTTCTTTCTATTTTTGTAATTTTTTTTGTAGACACGTTGATTTTTATATAATCTGTCAGAATCACGTCGTTGAACATATAAAATCTTATTGGGTTCGCTCATCTGAAGGAGAGTCTGTTTTAGGCCGGATTTCTGACAAAATCTGACAACGCTGCGACAATCCTTCGAACAGGTATGAATTCAAGCACGAATGAGATTAGTGTAGCGGCTTTAGGCTTTGTGTTTGTATGTGACAGTACGCAGGGATAATGTAACGCGCGTGAGTTTGTTTACGTTGAGAAAATTTAAATTTGTAATTGTGATTATCTTCATGGATTTTGCTGAGTAAATATAAATAGCGGCTTACATTTTTAGGTGAGTTTTTCATTCTTCACTTCTGAAGTAAATCTGTAGGATACTTATTTACTTTGTCAGTTTAAAGTTTTGTTATGTACAAAGCTTTAGTATTGAAGGTGTCTTCACGACTCATAGTTTCCAACAAAAATATTTGTAGGCTGTTGTATTACGATGCTGAAAAGCCTTCATTCTAACCAAAAAATATACGGAATAGCTTTCTGACATCTTTACCTTGTATTGTTTACTGAAAACTGGTAGTGACACTGTTACCTATGTTATTTTATTGTAGATGTCATTCATATGTTCTGCATTATCAGAGGAGTACTCATTATGCATCTATTGGACGAAATATGAAAGGAAAAATCAAATTGCTGAAAGTTCTACCCATTTTATTATTTAAAAGACCTGAAACTGATTTGTTTCACTGGCAGGTATACAAACACAGAATTAAAATTAACAGAATTCTGCTCGTAATTCTGCAATTCTCAAACGAAAATACATTCTCAAAATAAATATAATTCGTGTACCTACTTATTATGTTATAGATTTCCAAATTATATGTGTACTTTTACATCCGTATTGATAAGAAAAAAAAAGAGATGTTATAGTTTTTGATTCAGTTACTTAAAGTTAACAGTCGTACAAGCATGCATGCTAGAAATGACAAGGTGACACAAGCAGAAAAAGGCACACAAAAGTAATTTAAGTTGGACATCCTTATATTTCTATAATGATGACTTATTCTGAATATTCAACCTATAAAAAAGAAATATTGAACAAGGAACTACTCAATTCTTTTTTCTCTGCAATTTATTAGGATTTTGGGAGTTTGCCCTATACTTACCCATGTGCTTCATTGTGTTACAAGATATGTGTCATTTTCCTTCAGAACATTTTTAACTTTTGTAAAATTTTCAGCCGCATATTTTAGCACCCAAAGATGAACGAATTTTCAAATAATCAAGACACTTTTGCGAAAGCTTTATTCCTATAGTCTCGTACATAAAGGACTGATTTATAATATCATCATCATCAAATGGCAGTATTGGTGTGTTCATCATTGGCTTCTGCCTAAAAGTTATTCATTCAATTCCTTTTTCTAATAGGTACTTTGTATTGGGAAAATTTCATTAGTCTGAAACACTCATATGATGGAGATTAACACAACAAAGATATTGAAATAACTTCAAATTAGTTTCTACTTACTTGTTAGTAATGCCCTGCCCATTTACCAAATGGGTAGTTAGATGCTTGTTTGTATTTGAATATCTTGTTTTTGTTTTGCTCGTTGAAAAAAATTACCAAAATATTTTTATGCTGTTCCCAGTGCTTTTCTTTCTTTAAAAATATATTTTGGTCCATTAATTTTTTTCTTCATGAGTTTTGTTTTTATGAGATGACGACACTCTGAAATGAACATTTTTCAAACAGAAATAACCTCATTATATTGCAATCATTAGATTCATGGGGATTTCTTCATTTCTCTGGGCGTTTTTTTATTCACTTCAGAACATGACTTACGAGACACCCTTGAATATTTCAGTCACAAAGAAAGACATATTGAATTGTATTCGACAGACTTTTGTGCAAGCTATCTCATAGTGGATGATAGCCTTGCAGATGCTTCTCATTCATCCAGCAGTAAAATCACGCTGAAATCAATCGGGTATGCGATAATTCCAAAATAGTGGGCACTAAATTCTCAGAAATGACAAACGTTTTTGCATTTCTTTTTTTCTTGCAAAGGGGTACGGAAATTATACTAAACAGGTGAGGAAAATGATGATAAGATATATATAATCACAACCTTGACAACAATGTTTTCATTCTAATGCAATGATATTTCTGAGAATTAAGCGCCTACTGTTGTACCATATATTGTACCATAGATTATCTGCAGTAACTTATGGATAGGTTAGGTACCTGCTGACCCAAGCAGCAGTGTGCCTGGGACTGAAACCCTGTGTGACCCTGGTTTGAAAGATTTTCCATCTATCAACGGCTCCGTGAAGGCCCCAAAAGCGGGGAAGAAATATCCCATTAACCAACAATGCTTTATGGTGTTACAAGATATGCAATTCTCCTTCAAAACATTTTCAAACTTTTTGAAATTTTTGGCCTCTTGTTTTTTTGGCACCCAAAGATGAATGAATTTTCGAAAAATCAAGACATCTTTTGCGAAAGCTACATACGTTCGTTTTCAAGGTTTTTACCGAAGGAGATCAGTAATACATATTTTTCTGATAAGTACTAAACATTTTCAAAATAATAATTCACATATGAGGATTAGGATTTCGCGTTGATGACTACCACTTCTTCTTCTGGTTAATGTCGTGAAGTTTTTTTTCAGTTTTTGAACTCACTAATACAGTCTTATATTTCTTATTTCGTGCAAAAAGGTTGGTTGTTGGAAAATGTTACACAGAACACAAACAAAAGGTCCAAAAAGTTAAGTAAAGGATGAGAGACAGAAATAATCGTATTCCCCTCCCCACTTCACAAATTAAATGTTGTTATATTTCATGAACTGAATTATTATTTTTATAATAGGTATATTTAAATTTCTTAGTACTATAAACATGTCCAAAGGAGCTGTACTTGATTCCTGTATTAATGAATTTATGGTATATATCATTTTCAGGAATAACGTAAATAGGGCATTTTGAAAAATATGGTCAACAGTTTCAGTTCGACCACATCAACAGTACAGGTTGGAAGCCACCTTAATGCGGTACAAATGTGATTTGCTCCAATGTCCTGTTTTCATACGAATAATGCAGGAAATATGTCTTTTATCCATAGCAGGTATATTCCAATACCATGGCTTCATAGGAAAATCATACGAATAATGCAGGAAATATGTCTTTTATCCATAGCAGGTATATTCCAATACCATGGCTTCATAGGAAAATCTGGATGAATTTTGAAATACATCTTTCCTTTAATTTGTATATCGTTCTGCCATTCGTTATGAAATTCATTGTTTATTGTTTTTTAAAGTATGGTAAGAATTGTTTTATTCATTCTAATGCACTCATTGAATCTGTAAGTATTAAGTTTTTCATGCTACTCTTTTTTATACAAGATTTCATTCCTTGATGTATGGCAATAACTTCTGCATCGATGATTTCTACCTCTTGTAAATATATTTTATAGTCAAAACTAAAACCTGGTAAGATTGAAGGGGTTATATTTTATTAAGAGTGATTAAGTTTTTGGGAAAAAAAGTTTTTTGGCTTTCTTTGGAAGATTACCACATTTTCTGTATCAAGATGGAGTAGTAGAAAGCCAAAAACTTTCTTTCCCATAAAACCTGGTATAACACCATTAGTGTACATATCCCTCGTTATTGCTCTGCAATTATGTAACGCTTCCACCAGGTAGTGAGGTTGTTTATTTTTCCAAAAGCCGTTATTATTTTGATAATATAACACTCGAATAATTTCCAGAAGGTTCAAAAGAGGGGGTTTGAAATCTAATCTTTTCAGTATAAGTTTGTGCGCTAACCACGGCCTACGAGATTCTAGATCGACCATGCCTGCTTTAGCTAAGATTTCATTTCGTGGTGTGGATTTGATACAACATAAAATGAGTCAGAGTCTCATTATATATGTTTCTTCTGATTTTTCCAAATTTTTTTTGTACATGGTTTGTATAATATGGAGCTGTAGTCCAAGTGAGTTCTGACCAATCCATTGAAAGCCATTAGCATTGTCTTGGGATCCGCACCCCACCATACGTTACAAAATGTTTTAATAATGTTAATACCTTTGTTAAGGCGACTAAATGCATTATCGAAATTTTTATCCCATTTTGAGTTTGATGAAAAAAAAGTGCCCAAGGATTTAACCTCATTACTTGCGTTCCTGTAAAAGGCCTACTTACCTCTCTTGAATATTATACTCTCACATTTCCCTAGCGATAACTGAAAGTCGTGTTTTTTCGTCCATGACTGTATGTTTGCTAGTGTGTCATTCATTTCAGCTATAAATAGTGTCTTGTACATTATCTGCATATGCAATTATTTTGGCTATGGGTGATCCAATGTCAAACGATGAAATTAAGTATATGATAAATAATAACGGGCTTAATGGTGACCCCTGCGTTAGTCCCGTCGTTAATTATTCTTAATATTAAATTTGCTGAATCTGTTTCTATTCCATATTGCAGAAGGTAGTTATATAATATATGGATGTTAACATTATTGTTTGCTTCCTTGATATCTGATAATACCGCCACCAAACTTTGATTTAAGCTAGATTTAAGCTAGATTTAAGCCATAGGCTATTTGTACATATGTAGTTAAAAAAGCAGTACAGTCTGTTGTACCAAGTCTTTACCGAAAACCTAATTGATGCCTCGATAAAATTTTATCATATTCACAAGACCATTCCAGTCTGGATTTGAGCAATTGTTCTAGGATTTTCAATCCACATTATGACAAAACTAATATATGGTATGAATTTTATCTGTTCCTTCTGTTGAAGCTTTTTTATGCTAATTAGTTTTAGGTAATGTGTCACCTTTTGAAATGTTATTGTAGGTTTGGATCAATGATAGCTTGAGTTGCATAGGGAGGTGGTAAAACATGTTATTATCTATTCCATCTCTTTCTGGAGCAGTTATTTTTTATATTCTAGACCGTTTTCGAGTTCTGCTAAAAAAAAATAGGTTTTGATTCTTTGTTGATAGAGAATAGTTGAAATTCTAGATTTACATTACATAATGCATGTTGCTCGAGTAGCTGGGTGGCTATCCGCGCATCTGGTGCATTATTTGAGTCATATTCATTAAGTCTCTTATCAGAAAATCTTCTGATCATGTTCCACACGTATGTTAGATTGGGTTCACGATTTAGAGTCGAACAAAAATTCTGAAGGCTTTTTCTTTTATTTTTTTTTTCAAATCGTTTAGTGCTAGCTAATATTTTTTTAGCTCCTATGTAATTTTCCATCGTTGGGTGGTTTTGAAAGGTTGTTATGACTTGTTTCTTTTCATAAATAGCTTGTGTGCATTCGTTGTCCCACTAGGGGCTCCGAGGGCACTGCAGCCGTTTTGGTTGATAAACAGGTACAGTAGCTTCCGCGGCCTCATTCATTAAAGTAGTTAATTCTCCATATGACCCCACAGCTTTGTTTCCCACCTGCCCATACAATTGTGAAGTATATGCATTTCAATCCGCTCTGGAATGAATCCGGGTCTTTCTTTTAGTATTTACATGTGTATTTTCCATTTTATCATTGTATCTGCAGACGGTGGGGTAGTGGTCACTATTCCCACACTTCTCCAATACCTCCCAATGACATTTCACTGCTACATCATTGGACGTTATACATAAATCCAAAGGGCTTGGGTTTTCAGAAGGATTTGAAAATCTAGAATTTTTCCCAGTGCTCGAAATTACTTTGTTATTGTGTTCAATATATTACGGTTATAATTACTTATGGCCCTGCCACACAAGCGATGATGCGCATTTAAATCAACCATCCATATAGTTTTGCCTTGAATCTAATTCACCATCAATGAGGTCTCTTCAAAATATATAATAATTGAAATTGTTTATTTTGATTACTATATATTGAAATAACCTATCAACTTCACTGATTCCAGGTAAGTTAATAAGAGTATATGTGCAATCTTTTCGGATAAGAGTGACTGTTTCTCTGTAACCATCATTTCTATCCTCTCTTATGATGCTATAATTTTTAATTTTTAGGTTGTTCTTTGGTTTTAACCACGTCTCGTTCAACAATATAACATGAGGCATGTGTTCTTGTATAAGGCTCAGTAAAAAATGGTAATATGTATAAATACTTCTTGTTTTTCATTAAATTATATTGAGATTTTTTCCCCCAAACTTTCAAATATTTCCATTTAAAATTAAACTTTTTCTACATCTTTATATTTCTCTGCATTTTCGAATGTATTTATGACATTAATTATTCTACATGTTATATTCACTCTCTTGAATTTGACTTTTTAAAAAAACACTTTTTATTTTTCAATTACAACTTTTACAAAATGACGTTACTCAAGACAAAAACTTAATACTAACTCTACGTTACAACGAATACTTGGTAATGAACTAAATTGAATGAACGAATGTTTTGCCTCGCAGGGTCAATTTATAATATGTAGACAACAGCGTCAGCAGTAGACGATGGGAAAATAACAAAGGTATTGAGTTCTGCTGACTCTGCTGACTTGCAATCCTGGAAGTCGTTATCTCGGTAACCTGATACC
>WOGR01010324.1:0-10965 GCA_015342045.1 Leptinotarsa lineolata
TCTTCTAAACGGTAATAGATAGGTATAGAAAAATAGTATATGAATTTGTTGACAAAGTGATAATGAATCATAATATGATATTATATACGGGGTGTTCCATTTGAAAAATCAAAGAATCCGCTACTTTATAGTAGAAGCGACAACGCCGCTTCGTCTAAAATATATTAGGCGTGTAGGTCATATCGACTCATGCATACTGTTGAATTTTCAGGTTGATCCGTTGGATAGTTTGCCAGAAACGGCTTATTAACGCTCATCATGAAAAGCCCTGTATATTCTCAAATACGATAGTGTTAACACCAGAAGAGATGCTGATGGCCTTAATACTGCATATTTCAATTTGATAAGTAAAATGCCTAGATGATCTACCCCTTTCTTTATTCTTTTACTTTCAGTCATTAATAAAAAACAGACACCACCTTATCAGAATCAGAGATGAAACCATCCGTTTGTTTCATGTCCCTTTGTGTTGGTATTGTCTCGAAGTTGTTGCAAAGTTTTTTATTTTTTTAAATGCATCTGATATGTCCGATGTTTTCTAAAATAGTAATATCAACACGAAGAAACTACTTTTCGGTGAGCGATTCAATTACAAGTCATTATTTCTTATAAAATTGAAACGATATTAATCGTATGAGTTTTGTGGGGGAAGAAGAATTTAATTAAATTCGAAACATTGGCAAGAAAACAATTGTTTCTTAAAAAAAAATTGATCCTGTTACCCAACTAACCTTTCTTCATTTGTTATTCTTTTTTTTGTATTAAAAGTTGCCTGTATTTTCAATTTTGTTCACATGAAAGTTCCACACCTTAGATCCCTACTTTCTCATTCTTGCATGAATGATATGTCGATTATAAGAGCACATCAAAATTCTCAATACAATAATGCCATTGATAGCTTACATTTTTTCCGTTGTTTTCTGTCCCATAAAAAGTTGAGGGGTGAGTTTAGGAAACTAAAGAGATTAGTTTGATAGTTCGTATTCATATTTCATTATTGAATCATGCTCAGGTGGAAATACAATTTTTTCCTGCTCATTTGGTATGAACTCTACATACCTTGTCTGATCACACTTTTCGTAACGCTTGCGTCACGCATTCAGCAGTTTACTTCCCGAGTCAATCGCGCCTAAGGAAGTTTGACTTCCATAAAAGTCCTCATCAATTATGTTTGCCGAGTTTTGGGTAACTCCAGTCTTCTCACAGTCGCCAATATCCTCGGATTCTATCGATGCAGGAAAACGCGAATTCCATCAGGTCAATAAACCTCCAAATAAAGGTGGATGCGCCGGGAGAAACTTTGACAGAGCACATGCACTCAATCTCATAGAAAACCGGCGTGCGTCCCTAAACAATGTTTATCCGATAACCGTGTACAGAGGGTTGCATAGCGCCGGGCGCGTGCGTCTTGCGCCTTCGGTTCCAATCCTCGACAACGAACGGGACGCGTCTTGACAGTGTTGTCAATGAGAAGAAAAATACGCACAATCTGAATATTTTCAGAATCTGCTGCGGATGAAGTGCTACAGAATTAATAAAATATTCAAAATCAATGAAATTGATGAATGTTGGGTTAATCAATCTCATTCCTACATTATAAGGAATTTAGTATTTTCGTAGCTTCTTATTCAGAACCATTATTTGAAAATCGGGCTTTTATATGAAAATTACAAAATAAAAATCGAAATTCGGATTTTGCGTTGGGAACTTCTCCAACTGAATTATTTCGGCATCTCCAACGCGAAGCAAAATATCAAGAATTTGCTTTTTTCGCGGGATCACATTGGGCTGGGTTTAGGGCTGTCACGCGGACTTAGCATTGTCAGAAATATTGCCCATGAAGGTCTACGCCTGCACCAAAAATTAAATATATGTTTCCAAAAATGACCAAAATACAGGGGTATCTTCATCTCAAGTGTGCCACACTGTTTAATCTAAAGGACATACAAGAATGAATATTGAATAATGATTTATGTCTTCAAAAGAAACTTGAATAACATCTCATTGAGCATTGTTATATGATTCATGAACTAAATAGCATTATCAATTCGTGGTAAAACTATATATATATAGGTCAACATTGTGTAGCATTTCTTGCACATAAAATATATAAACTATACTTTGTATCCTGACAGTGAAAAGCAGTAAATGCAAACGCTAACAGAATGCTAGAACAAAATTTTGTGATTTGGATATATTGTGCCACAGCTTGTATAGGCAGGAATATAATACTACATTAGGTCCACACCATTTTTGAATCGCGAGCAGAAGATTGGCGTTCGAGTCGTTTTCTACCTATAGTAGCGAACATTTGGAAATTTAATTAAAATACCCAAGCTGCCGTGCTGGGTAATCGCACGTTAAAAGGTAAGGCCTCGTTAATCCATTGCTCGCACAAGTTTCGACTTCTGAGGGTTGACATTCGTCAGCTGGTTAACGGAACGAACAATTTTAGAACAACAATAAAAGGACGGCGTTTTGCGACGATTGAGGAGATAAAAACCGAATCGCTGAGAGGGCTCAAGGACATACCAAAAAGTGCATATCAGAACTGCCTCGAGGACTGGAAAAAACAAAAACGCTGGCACAAGTGTATTACATCTGAGGGAGACTACTCAGAAGGGGACGAAATAGAAATTGATCTACCAGCGTAGATTGGTATTTTGGTTGAGAGAAGAGATAAACAATCAACATTATAATATTCGTAAGAGAATTTGTTGCACAACTGAAAAATCGAAAAAATAAGAAATATTTCGGATCATTTTATTTGGTCAAAAAATTTCATTTAGGAAAACTTGAAACCGATTATTTTTGTTTACCTAATGGAAACTTTTGGAACTTATGATATCGCTATACTATTCAATTTTTTCAATAAAATATCACTCATAAGCATTTCTTCGAATTCCTAATGAAATTAGTTACAACAAGAGCGGATTCATGGAGGATTAATGTAGGTATTTACCATCCCCTTCCGACATCCACATTCAATATATTTTCAAAGGGTATTGTAATATTACTCCCCCAGAAATTTAGAAATCACCCCTTTCTCCAGAAATTTAAATCCGCCCTTGTATGTACACTATATACAGGTAGAAAAGATGAGTGTACCACGAATATTACGTATTATAATTTTGTTTTCTATTTTACGGGGCCTAAACTATGATAAGGTATCTCGTATGAGACAGAGTGTATCTGTTCCTGGCCAGGCCCTGGACCCGAAGCTCCGACTCACTCGAATGACGTGCCATCATCATTAACCAATGACCACTCCTCCTAGGTCTCCATGATCATTAATCCCACAACCGTTGGATAAATGATCATGGAAACCGAGAATCATGTGCTCTAAGCAGACGCAATAAGCCAAGACCAAAGACAATATACTAATTTCTCTATGGCCAAGACTGACAAACTTCTGCGATTGCCCGGCCAAGATTTCTGCCTTAGAGCGGCAAGCGAGAATAGAGTAAGCATCATTCTATCAAGGACACCCGAGCTGAATACTAAAAATAACTACATCAGGCTCATTAGCTTGTATGAGCCTGAGTTCCAATGAATGTATTGTTAGGAATCACACGTTAAAAGGTAAGACCTTGTTAGTCCTCAGCTCGCACGTTTTTCAACTTCTGAGAGTTGTCGTTTTGGGGACGACAACTGATTAACGGAAAAACAGATTTTGAACAGATTTTTTTTATCCTTGTGTTGCCGTATTAATAAAGTAATCTCTGCGGGTTTTATGTGAGCCTTTTTCTGAACGGGTTCCAATTCGAGACCAAAAGTGTGATCACCTCGTTCACTGTCGAAAACTGAACCGAGTTCATCAGCCGCCCGGGCAGCGGCCCTGAAGAGAAATGCTTCAATTCCGGCTATCTCATGGTCGCGAACCATGCAGGCTGAACTCTCGACACAGATTAAAATATCTGTGCTCTCGATGACTTTACAGGCTCCATCCAGTACCATGTAGACACACCACGGCCTCCCTGTTGTCGTGAGAAGTACAACAGTGGAACGGATGATTTGCGATGCAAACTCCTTTGGAGATGCATCATTTTACAGATACTTACAACCCCTCCCGAGCCCACTTCATTACTCCAAACGAGTAGAGTTAGATTAGAACTGCAAGCATATTCGTAGCAGCAACTTTGTTCTTCCCCGACAGTTCCGATGACTAGATCAGTCGGAGTTTGTGCTGATAGAGTAGAATAGAGTCGATTTATTCAACTATTTTACATACAAATAGATTTATGGCAGGTTTTGCCACAGAGAGAGTTCTTCATTGCTGTTACCTCTTGCGAGGGGCGTTATTCCACTCCGAAGTAAGTATACGTCTCCCCGACAGGATGCTTTTATATACGAGCTGCACATCCTCTCCGTTGTCCTTGGAACTTCCTCTTTTGAGACGAACTGTTGCACATTTATCTATCCCGAATTTCATACCGATAGCATAGTAGAATACAACCAGTAGGCTTCTTACTACGTCATCCGTCCGAGTTACCGGGACCTTCAAACGCTCTTAGGATGAGATTCTCATCCAACGCGTTCAGTGCTGTAGTATCGATGGATTCGAAGGTACCACAGGCATCGGATTAGTTATAATAAATGGTCGGGATATCAACACATGTGTGGGCCGCATGTTTTAATGGTTGAGTTCTTGAAGAGCCGATGAAATCGCTGTACGGAATAAATAACGTGCTACAAAAATCTTCTATAATTTTCCTTTAATTTAGTTTTTATATGAACGCACGCCTATGGTAAAAGAATGAAATCAGCTCCTCACTTCGTTTTGAGGTCACTGAGAACTTTGTGAATTTATGAATGAAAGTAGTGGGAGTGAACTTACTGGTTGATTTTCACTGTGGTTGAACCAGAGTAGGATCTAGCCAGAGTTCTGGCAACAGTATCTATAGTCAATGCAGAGAGTTTCTGCTTGGAGTTCGAACTCTACCTATTTATATCATTATGACATAAATTTACTGGTGACCCAATTCAACATATCCCTCAAAGTATTAAAAATATAAATCAAATATGCAATGAAATTTATTAGCTTAGCCATAAAATGCTAATAGCTCAAACAAATATCAAATCGAAAGTCTCGTTGCCACCGTTTCTTTAAACAATTTCAAGTTATCATACATGCTTCTTAATGAATCACTAATGAGTACTTAGTTGTTTATTGTTTTTCATTTAGTCCACCGGAGGCCTGATGTCGTCCCCAAAAATTTCTTTTAACAATTTCTGACAGAAAAATCTTATAAGTTCACGTTATCGTAATTTTAGACACGGTACCTAAATGTGTAAATGAATGTATTGGAATGGTGCTGATTATTTATGATTAAAAACTAACAGCATATCTGAAAGAACAGTGAAATGGTTAAAAAAGTATAGCTATTCCTTACCATATTATTTACAGATATTGGTAGCAATTTATTTTCACTTTCATAGTATTTCTATTACAACAAACGGTAATACCATCACAAATAAATAATTCAGGAAACCACACTAATTATTAAGATGACCTTCATGGATATAACTATTAACATACTTCAAAAGCCTCAAGATAATTTCATAACATAATAACATATGGTTTGTTGATATTTTACAGAGTAGTCATTTATTATTCAACTCTGTGATTGGATATTGAACAATACCTGTTAATTCTTTGAAATGGGTGAAATCAAGATGCTGAAAAATGGCGAATGTAATTTCTTCTATAGTTCAATTACTTAGACAGTAGTTTCCTGCGAATTTCTCAAGCGAGAAATATTATGTGTATACTATATATCAGTTAGGTCAGGAAAAGACTGCCATTAGGGTTAATCGGACAATGCTTTTGATCTACTGATGTTACATGAGGCTTTCGGTTTCTTTCTAACATTAAAAAACAGCCAAGAACAAGAAATAGAATTCTCAATATCAATATTTAACGACCTAATATGTCTAGTCTGTCTACCTACACTCCTGTTGTGGTTGGTGGTTGCCAGGAAGCGCTTTTGTTTCAGAAATTCAAGAACAAAAACATAAGCAAGCAATGAAAACTTCTACACTCAAAGAATCAGAGACGCTATCGAAATTGAAAAACGACCCAGTAGTATGAACAAGAGGGATGACGCAAAAAGGTTACCAGCAACATGAAAATTCATCGTACTACTCCACAAAATCAAACATACCGCACAACCCCAAAAGCAAAACTCAGCACGTGATAATTCAGGCACAATGACAAACGTAGGTAGACCAACTCAGATGAAAGATACCTGCCACACCTATAAATTAAGAACAAGAGTTCCAGAGAATCGGTCTGGATTCAAAATCCAGACATCACCAGAGGATGGCAAATGAGACTTTACTACCCGAAACGTCGTGAAAATGATCCTTGTGAGGATCAAGAACACAGAATGAAACCCGAAAAAACTCATCGTACCCTGTTTGTGAGAATATTCGAATAAATATATATATTTATTTTCATTGCATACTTAACGATGTTATACCTCTATAATTTTTGCAGTCATGCATATCTCCTTTTTTATGTATTGATGGTATCCGGGCAGTATGCCAATCCTCATGTAATCGTTGTTCTTTCAAAGCTTTCTGATATATTTTCAGTACTATTTCCCTCGTCTTCTGTCCGATGTTATTTTTCATTTCTGATGTCAATCCTACAGCTTTTTCATTTCTGATGTCAATCCTACAGCTTTTTCATTTATGAGTTTATTATTTCTCTCAGTTCTTTCATTGTCATGTTGGCACTATTATTTTCTGTTATTATATTACTTCGAGTATCACTCTATTCTATATTTTATTTTGATTAGATTTACTATGCTACTCCATTTTTTCTCCCAATTCACTCTTTTGGTCAATGTTACTAGTATTTTCATAATATATGTTTACGTTCTTTTTTGTATCTTTCGTGGTGTTCTCCTGGGTCTATTATTTAGGTGCATTTTGCATTTGTTTGCTTTTTAACTTTCTGTCCACCAAGATTTTTGTCTTACTTCTTTACTTTTCTTTCTATACCCACATATCTTTTAGCTGTATCTAACATTGTGTTCTTAAATATTTCAATAACTCTACTGTAGGTAATGCTGGTTTCTATTATATCTATCCATGTTCAAATGAATTTGTTAGTTCAGCTTCATATTTTTTTGCTAGGTCTTCATATAGTAATTTATATGAGATATAGTTTCATACTCTATTTTTGCTGTTGGTTTCTCATGTTCATGTTCCTTACGTCCTGTTTTTGTCTTAGTCACAATCAGATACCAATCTCCCGATTTCTGGTCATCTTGCTTATGTGCCTATTATTTCTTTCCACCAGTAGATGAGCGGCCTATTATTGATTGTTTGTACCTGCTTTTACCCATCTCTTGTATACTGATTGGTTTTGCCTATTCTGCTGTTGAAATCTCCCATTTTGAATATTTTTTTGTTTGCGTATGGAGATTAATCAGTTTAATCTTCGTCTTCAAGATGATAGTCACTTGGTGATTGAAACACGTATCGAGGTGTTAAAAATAAAGGTTTGCTGTTGGGATAGAACTCCAGTAATATTCATTACTGCACCAAAGGTTCCACACAGTGCTTTACAAGTTGTTTAAATTTTTATTTTGACATCCTAAAAGTTGTTTCAAAACTTACATATGGTAGGGTGTACGCGACTATCAAAATATAAGGTCGAAGGTCACAAAAATCGAATTTTTTCACATTTTGGAGTAAAACTTCTTTACGTGCGCTTGGCTTGAAAGTAAGCTGGTGAACGCGTGATAAAAGCGTTACGAAATGTGTGATCAGGCGAGGCGAACGTTGAAGTAAAACTTTTTTACACGCGCTTGACTTGAGTAAGCTGGTGAATGCGTAACGGGAGCGTTACGAAGTGTGATCGGGCAATGCGAACGGAAGTTGAGAGGGAGGTATAAGTTAGTGAAGAGAGAGAGTTACGTTTCGTATATTACTGTAGGGGCAAGAGAGGGGCGGGCACACATTTACGGTCGAGTAGGCTCTAAAAAATTAGGAGAAAACTACAATACGTTGCCACTAATTTTAGCAGGAGATTTCAATGTTAATTTCGTGTCCGAAGATGAATAACTCATGGTAAACTTTCTACAAGATAAATTAAAACTACAAATGAATAACAACCGAAATAAGCCTACCATAAGACATGGAGAAATAATCGATGCAGTTTTCTTTAGATATCTTTCTAATTTTCACTCGAAAACATATATATGTATCTAATTTCTCATACTATAAGTCTATTGTCTCGGTTTTATAATCAACCACAAAAATTACTGATGTACCTATCCGATAATGAAAATAAAAATAGAAAATCTGTTCAAAAATGTTAATTTATCAATGAAAGTCCATAATAAATTCAAATATTTGTCAAATCATTTGAAGGAACAATTCGTTCAGGCCAGTCTTAACTCCCTACACTGTAGGTTAATTGACTGACACCCATCAGAAAACAACTACTCCCCTAGCTAATACCACGAAGGGCATTGGATTATATCTGACAGGTGTCAGTGCAGGAATCTTTACTGAAGTATTTCCTGCATATGCTGTTGGCGATACAACTGCCGGAATCGATTTTCAATTATTGAACGGGCACACTTGCAGACCAGTTTCGGGTTATTTGGCCTCTCGTCAGTTCAAGATAGAGTCGATGATATTCTATAATTAAAATTCGAATTCCTTGCAGTATATCATTACTAGTACTAAGCCGAAGCGAACAACAAACAACATGTTTGTGAACGAGGTACTAACCAACCGCATATTCGTAATTGGCCCAATTCCTCGTATAAGGAAAAAAACTTTTCACATATCGTCAGTGGGCATACTTGAAGACTGGCTATAAATCAAATCATTTGAAGGAACAATTCGTTCAGGCCAGTCTCAACTCCCTACACTGTAGGTCAAAGGACTGACACCTATCAGAAAACCCCCTTCGTGGTATAAGCCAGGGGAGTAGTTGTTTTCTAATAGGTGTCAGTCCATTAACCTACAGTGTAAGGAGTTGAGACTGGTCTGAACGAACTGTTCCTTCAAATGATTTGATTTATAGCCAGTCTTCAAGTATGCCCACTGATTATATGTGAAAAGTCAAATATTTGTAGAAAATTAATTTCTTTTAGAAAAGTTCATTTGAGCACACTCTCCAATCAACAGTTTTCGAGGTATAGAGCTGGAAAGGTGAATTTTAATTGAAATCAAATCTTCTTGAAATTGGAAATTTTCAATCCTACAGTAAATATCATTTACAATTGACGCTTTTAAGTTATAAAGTTGTTATTGATAGACTATAATTTCTATTTAGTGAATGAATATAAACTTCAATGGACTAGTATAAATAGTTAGAATTACTGAAATTAATTTTTTTCTTTCATTTCTGAGTTGGTGGTAACAATCAGTGGCGTAACAGATTTTTTCGGGCCCCCCATTAGTTATTTTTGAACAACTGATATAATCAGTTTCGTCATATAGATAATGGTTGCATAAAATGGTGTATTTACTGTTTCAATCATGTTTTGATTATAAAATTACATCGCAAACATACGCCACCTTCAAATAAGCAGGGAATAAGGTGTTAAAATGTCGTAAGGTTGACAGACGTCTAGCAGGTAGCTTCACGGCTGTGATTGGCTCTACTATAACAAAAACGCCCTTTTGTATTCGTATTATCTTTGGAATAGGATTTTATTGCTCTATTCCAGATCTGGAACTTGCATCGATAATATTATTATCAGAAAGGAACTAAACTATACCTCAAATGTTATAGACTCATGTCTCTCAGACCATCGAGCCCAACTCATAACTATTGAGCAGCCTGTATGTACCAAAAATTCCAATTTTATTCATAAAAGACTATTTTCAGAAAGTACTATTGGTAATTTCATATCCGAAATAGGACGACTCACTTGGTATCAGGTATTTAGTGAAGTTGATACTAATTCGAAATGGAATATCTTCTCTAGTAAATTTTGTGCTCTTTTCAATTCTTTATTTCCAATCAAAAAATCAAAAAGAATCCTATGAAGAACAAAAAGTGGATGTTGAACGAAGAAATCAGAAAAATGAAAGAAAAAGTAAACATCTTGTAGTTAATGGCTCTTGGTAATGAACAATTCAAAAATATATACAATGAATACAGGGAATCACACAGACTACTTTTAAATCAATCAAAAAGTGACTATTTCAAAAATATGATTGAAGAAAGTGACAACAAATCAAGAACCACCTGGAATGTGAAAAATACCCTCAACAATAAGGCAGGAAATAGCAACACTGTTTTACCAAATACTCATCGGGACGGAGTGAATCTAGCAAATGATTTCAATCCCCATTTTGTAAACTCTGCACCAGCTATCGAGAATATTTATAACAGGAAAAATACTACCCCTAGCAAAACAAACCACAACTCGATATTTCTTTATCCAGTGATTGAAGAAGAAATAATCCAATCTAGTTATAAACTCAAAATAAAATGAGCAGTGGTATAGAAAATGTGCCATCAAAATTCTAGAAAAGTGTACCCCCTTCTTATTACCAGTTCTATATCACATTTTTAACGATTGCTTAGTATCTGGTACCTATCCAGATCAAATGAAACTGGCCGTAGTTATCCCCATATAAAAAAAGTGAACAAAATAACATGAATAACTACAGACCAATAAGTTTGTTAACAGCTTTCTCCAAACTATTTCAAGTGATTATATCAATGAGAATTATTAATTTTTTTGAGGCACATGGTTTGTTCAATGATTTTAGCATGTGGATGAAATTCAACACTTAATTCATCAAAACTCTTGTAATCATTCCATTTTACTTTGAAAGCCTTTCAATTACGGAATAAGAGGAAATGCCTTGAATCTCTTGAAATCGTATTTGAGTAACAGGAAGCAAAAAGTACATATTAGGCAACAAAATAATGATTTTTTCTCAGACTTCACTGAAATAGAAAAAGGCGTACCACAAGGAAGT
>WOGR01010325.1:0-10964 GCA_015342045.1 Leptinotarsa lineolata
ATATATATATATAAAGAAAACTTAAACAAGGTATCGCACCAGCAAAAAATATCGACGTAAACATTTGTCGTACGTGTTTTCTCCAAGAACGCAACGCCACAAAGGCCCCAAAAAAAGTTCACAATCTTTCATGAAAGAGAATGGGTCCGAGCCAACCGCTTTGCATATTTACATTTGTATGTATGGCAAGTTCTCTGAAACGACGGCAATAAAAGTAAATATAAACTTACAGTCGCAAGGAAAACGTATCAATTTGTATAAATATGAAAAAAAGTTTCCGATGGGAATCAGAGATTTTCCGTAAAGCTCCTTGAAGATATAAACATTCGAATAAGTTTGTGCTTCGAGAAGTTCTGATCCTATTTAAGGAATCATTTGATATTTCATTTCTCGATGAGAGATGGACTCGGATGTCGATTGGGGGTCTACTCATGGGGGAGAAGTTGAGATGTTCTCGGTTATTTTCGAAAGTATCGAAGTACTTTGGACTATGCCTCGAAGAGTTCATCCGTAATGTTTTTTTGTTTCACGATAGGTGATTTGTTCAAGTACTGGAACAAAAAGTAATTTTCATTATTCAGAAATTTTTCCGAACTTATTATATGGTTATTTCAAAAGTTTTGTCCGTGGTAGAAACTGACCCAACACAAACGGAGCTGAGGATAGCGGAAATCTTGGGCGATAGATTTCCTCAAGTTTCCTTATGGTTCAAAACGTATTGAAAAGGTCAAAAATATCGAAAAGCGGATATCACACGATTTGAATATTCAACTGAAATTGTCACGTTCAGAGGTCTGTTTTCTTTGCCTCTCACGTGCCTTCCAAATGGATTTAATCTTCAGTGATTCGAATCCAATGTGAATCACTACTTTCGCACGGACACCGCTCTCAGAGCACCTCAAAGTTTATTGTGCAGTGCTGTATGGTGGTCAGCGGTGGATGTGATTAACTATAACCTTCTTGCAACCAGACCAATCTACCACAGCAGGGTCATAACATCAGAAAATCGATAAAATATACCAGAAATTGCGTCAGCAGTAGCCGACACTGGTCTTTACTGGTCCGATCTTGCACCACGACAACATCCGTCTGCACGTTTCACAAATCATCGCCCAAAAATCGAACGAATTGAGCGTCAAAGTTTTGCCTTATCCACCATACTCCCCAGACCTCTCGCCGATCGACTACCATCCTTTTAAGCAATTTGACCCGGCAAACGGCAGTCGCCGACTGTATCGAATCTTGAGCATACAGTTTTTATGCTGACGGAATCAATCGGCTCGTGTAACGTCGGCAGAAGTGAACTGATTCGAATGTCGCTCATCAAGATTAAATTAAATGAGTATCTACTGAGATACAACAGTTTGAAGTAGACTACAATATTTGTTCGACGTTATATCCAGAAGAGAAAATATGGAATCAAAAAATTCTCATATTCCAGTTGGCTTACAAATGAATACTTTTGATTCATGAGATGGATTGAGTAGCAGCATTTGACAGTAGGCTCTAGAGACTTTAGGATATTCCACTAACAGAAAGTAATTTCCAGAATGAACTTGTTTTTACAGCACTTACAAGGGTCATATTGCATTATAAGCAGACTTTTGGCCAAAACTTAACATTGGCCAAACACGGAGTAACTTTTCTCAGAGAATAAAAAACAGGGGAGAAGTTTCTTGTTATTCAAGACCAATTCCACAATTACAAACCATCTTTTTGTGGAGGGGTATGAATTCAACCAAGACTAATACGTATTATATTTGAAAGAGAAAAGTCTGGAAGTCAATCTTTTGGAATACTCGTACTTGGAAGTTGATAGATTCGATAGTTCTGAAAATTCACTGAATGATGGAAGTGAATTGGATTCTTCTCCTTCAGTTGTTTTCATCTAATTTTGTAGCCACTGTTATAGTAAATTCAGCACTGTATTGAAGTACAGGTCCATACAAAGTTGATAATGAAATCTCAATAACAAAACGTCATAATAATAACAATAGTGATGATAATATTCCTTTATTTCATCATTTGAATGCAAAAAGGTTACATGAATGAGCAGAAACGTTAATATTTCAGTTACACCGTTACACTGAGCAAGGACATGTCAACAATTACAAATTTACCTATACATGTATGTATAAAAACATCAACAATACAGTTAAAGGCTTGAACTTTAAAGAAACGCTATATCATTCTCGAGCCGGAAGTACTCAAAAATCACCCGAAACGAAAAAAGCTACGACATTATGACAACAAGATAAATCCATTCGCCAACACCATTGTCTGCCGTTTTCAGACGATATCCCTTGAAACTCCCCTCAAACAAGGCTCCGGCAAACACGTTTCTCAATAAAACCGGGATTATCCTTGGAAACACCTACAATCTACAGAACTATTCGATTATACGACATTTATTCTCGTCGTCGACTATAAAATACAGGCAATATGCGGCAAATGCAGTAAAAATGTTATATGCTTTCTATCAATAATTTTTAACGGCTCACATATTTGAGCTGTAATTTAACTGTCGCTCATGCAAAACAAATAGAAAGGTGAAATATTACTCTTAAAATTGGTGGAGCTTTCACAATCGGCCTGTTCTTCGATTTGTAGATTTCACCAGTGTTTAATTTTCGATGAAATAGTGAACTGTTAATTCATTCAATCTGGAGATTGTTGCAGAAATCTGGCAACATCACATTTCACACATGGGACAATTCCTCGGGATATTTTGTTTTGCAATATCCAAACACTTAATATTTTTCATTTTGTTAATCTATTCATTGAAATTGTTATTTAGGTTTTTAATTCATTGTAACATATTTGAAGCAAATTTCAAACGCTTGTCAGTTTGATTTTCACAAGCACAGCGGTCTTGGGTAGAGAATTGGAAGGCCTTCTGAACCAGAAGTCACGTGATCCTTTACATTCAACAAAAAAAAAGTTGATGATGCCCTCTAGATACTAGGCCACGTGACCACAATCATTTTTATGCCAGATAGTGATAAAAGTATGAGGTTAGGTTAGGTCGGAAGTGACTGGGTCTATTCGACCCTCCATCGCAACTCACAAGGGTTTATTGTGGCTAACACCCATTCAAACTCGACCAAATAAACCCAGCCTCTTGACGAAGCCGATTAGTTTGTATGGTGAATGATCTTTCAGATCAGTCTAGTTCAACCAAACTCTGAAAACCTAATTCGGTCCACGGCGGGGCAGGCACAAAGTATGTGCCCTGCTGTTTCATCATATACCAAACAGAGGCGACACACACTGTCATTTGACAGTCCGAATCTCTGCATATGATGATTCAGACGACAGTGACCTGTAAGACATCGTAAATCATCCCTAATGAAGTCCAACAACTTTTGGTTTCAAGCTTCGAGGGGTGAATGAACGCCTTGAAGTGAGCCAATCCTGGAAGATTTTGCCAAAAGTCTTCAAAATTTCTTGCCATCCAGGTGTTCAATGTTTGTTTGGTAAAACCTAAAGCAATGCCAATGACAGGTTCTGGTTCGATGAAGCTTCTTGCAGCACCCTCCCTCGTAATGGAGTAAGCAGTCCCGCTGCCTTCCAGGCCAGTGTAGTCAGGAATCCAGACCGGAGAAAATTTGTTGAGTCTTTCTATTGGGGAGAGTCGTTTTTGGCACTTTGCTACCAATTTGGACGTTGCTCGGTAGGAGCCAAGAGCTTCCAACGCCGCTTGACTGTCCGAGAAAATTTTTATTGTCTTGTGTGTGAAATTGGATTCTACCAATCTCTCCACACACAATTCAATAGCAAAGATATCCGCTTGAAATACAGTCGCATAGGTCTCTAGGTAGGTTGATATCTCTGCCCTGGGTCTGCAACTGAAAACACCTGCACCAGAGTCTGAAGGTGTTTTTAAACCATATGTGAACCAACAACTGTCTGTTCTTAATATTTCCTTCTCCCGGGGGATACAGTCCTCTCTACTCGGGAAAAGTACTTTATAAGGCAATTCGTAGTTAAAAGTTGGAGGCATAAAGTCAGAGGTCACTTCCAGAAAGCTGTGACTTCTAGTCTCAGCCAGCAGTCTAGTGTACTCTGCATTAGATTGCTTTGTGTAACTAGCGATGTGCACAAGTCTGTACACACTACATCTTGTCTCTCTCTCCAGAAAAATCTGGATAGGAGGTAGTTCTAGAAGGATCTCCATGTTCTATCGGTAATATTGGTTATCATCAATAAAAAATGTTGTTTATATTGTTAGGGTGTTTCATTCGACAGTATAATCAAAACTACCATCCACTATTTTCTCCCATTTCGAAGTGAAACTTGTTATTGGCTTCGCCGAATCTTTCCCTCTCAAAAATATTAAGGTGGATTTCCATCCGGCATCATCATCACAAGAAATATCCAATCAATCAACCGCCGCTTGAAACGTCAGCCATAACCTAACTCAATTCGGTCGCTCTCTTTCGAAACTCCAAACTTTCTTGGTAACCTTCACCTTTCACCTGGGAGAGGATATTGAGTAAGATTAATTCGAGTGTCCGAACAATTTCTTCGGCAATTCCATCGCGTGATTCAATGTCTATGTTTAACAATTGAGAGTGAGTTAACTTTCATTTGATTCGTGATTCTAGGTCACGTTCCGACAACGGTTTTGACCGTGTAATGGTTGGTTAATTTGTTCCTTATGGGGTTTTAATGGTAGAGGACGTTTTTTGATTGTAGATTCGATTTGCGGTATGAGTTGAAAACGACGCGACGGTAGAGATCACTTAATTGCAAGAACAATTAATTTATAGCTCAGTAACATCTCCATATTGTGAATTTCGATAACATGCGTCGCAAATTCACAAAATCGAGTAAAATAATGTAATAACCCAAGATTAGCATAATGTTTCATGACAATCAGGTAAATAATGCATATGATGATTTTTGTGAGACGTCTGAAAAAATGATTTATAAATGATGTGAATATGAACTTCAACTCAAAGACGTTTGTTGAGACGTTTAAAATACACATTCTTTCCGTGATTGAAATATTTTGTTGAACATTGATCATCATGAATATATTGGATGAAAGTCATTTTTGTGGGGGATTCCAAGTGTTTTGTGACCTTCAATAATTTGATGGATGTAGGCGTTACTACGTGGTAGGAAATCATCATGAAAAATGAGAAATTAAACTTTCTATGTTCTTACCACTTTTATTTGTAACTAACGTTAGTGCAGTTCCGAACTCATACGTTCAATGTATATGTATACAGTGCTTTTATTTCAAAACTTCCCACCCTTAGTACTCCGTTCAGCAGGGAGAATTTGCCGTCAATTTAGATATCGAGGGGGAAGTTTAAAACCAGTGCCATTGATATTTTAGGTTTAACCCCCTTACTCCTAGCTATCCCCACTTGATAATTTTAAATAGCACCCTCATCTTGTAACACATCATTTCAAAGATCTCAAAAATCCTCACTCAACCCCGTTTAGAAATCTGAAATTGGTTGATCTGTTCTCGTAAAATAGGGCAAAAAGAAAATTAATTATAATAAAAAATAAAATAACAGCTATTGCAATTAAATAAATGTAACTTACTCTCAGGATTATAGCAGGTGTCCTACATTAAGTAAGACATTTCCAACCACTTTTTGTAGAATTCAAAATCATGCCATTGCCTTGTATTTTCATCTACCACACACTGCTTTAGATTCACAAGGATAAAAAAAATATTTTTCCTATTCAGACTACCACAAAAACTGATACAATCCCGGGTCAAGCTAGAAATGTCAGTGCGCAATCCACTGGATATCCAGCGCTCCAATATTTTGCCTTCCGATCTAGTGTTGTTGAGCATGAATGTATTCAAGAGAAGGGTGAAAAAATATCTTATAGAAAACTGTTTTTAGAATTCAAAAGATTACGTGAACTGTACATATACAGAATGATTTTAAGATTTTCATGTTTTAGTTGTTGTGCTGAACCATCACAAATTTTACTATTTTTTTTTATTATTATACAGCTTTGTACATTGTACCCATGTTTTTCTGACTTGTCATGAATGTCATTTACTTATAACATGATCAAATGAATCTATATGTCTATCTACATGATTTTCACTAAAGAAATTTATTAATCTTTTTCTGAGTGTAAATTCATTACGTGAAATGAGATGGGCCTATACTTTTCTACACAATCGCTTTTGCCGAAAACGGCGCATAACTCCGATACTTCTGATCTCAGGAAAAAATTCATAAATACCTTTCAAGTTCAGAAATGGTGGAACTTAAAAAATATATTTTTCAAACAAATGAAAAACGCGTTGTTCAATCAGTAATTAGCCCCACGCCAATCTTCGGAAAACATACTATTACTTCTCTACTTCAACCGAAATCGTATCTTCAATATTAAGGAATTATCAATAGTGCCGACTTGAGTTTGATCAAACTGAATAGATTCCGTAACAACCTCACATGCAAAAAATATCGTCCTCACTTACGAACAACGTCAAGGAGTCTGGTCTGACTTTTTCCGATTTCAGGAGGTGCCTCAATTGTTCCTACCGCCTGACCCCCGCTTTGCCCCTTTTTAGCGACCCCACCCCTGAAACAGCATCCTCTCAGCAACCCGTCGCATGGTTGATCCAGCAGGCCTCCGGACAACCAGCAGGTCAAGAAGAACTCGCAAGTGGCACCGGGCGCGCAGAAGTCTTGGGAGCCTGATGAAACCGAGAAAAGCAGAGTGTTAATTTTGGTCGAACAGTGAGGTAGTTGGAGGTGAGTAGATTTAATTGAGTTCAAAAGAATTGGATATTTGGCCGAGGCCCTTTTTTGGACGACCGAAGGAATAATATTGGTTGATTCGAACTGGATAAAGGAGCGATACTTCGTGAAGTTGGAACGTAGATTATCAGTTACTTAGTATAGTGATTTCAAGTAGTCAGTCCTAAATGAACTTCCGTATAATCCGTATAATTACTTCCGTAATATTCGAGGTAGAATGATGAAACTCCCAGGACTGATGGAAAAGCTCAAAAAGCACACACCACCTAAATGGGGTTGGCCAAAGTCATATACACTGCCCGCCACTCGCGATGGAACAACCCATTTTCACGGTAAAACATACTAAGGGGCAAAATAGGCCCAACATTCCTTCATATTCGTGATCAAGACTACCAACCTACTACAAAACACATTTTCCTTGAAAACATTTCATTCTGAAAAATCCAAATTTGTTTCACTTCTCATGGAAACAACGCCGTATCTTCCGTAATAATTGAGGTAGAATAAGTATTTCTGTCAGTCCTGAGAGTTTTATAATTCTATCTCTACTATTATGGAAGATACGGGGGTGTTTCCATGAGAAGTGAGACAAATTCGGATTTTTCAGAACTGAAATTTTTTCAGGAAAAGTGTATTTGTAGTGAATTGGTAGTCCTGATTACGAATCTGAAGAAATTTTGAGCCTATTTTGCCCCCTAGTATGTTTTACCGTAATAGTGAATTGTTCCATCGCGAGTGGCGGGCAGTGTATATCACTCTGGCCAACCTCATTCAGTTGGTATGTGCATTCTGAGCATTTCCATCAGTCTCGAGAGTATAATCATTCTATCTCCATTTTTGCGGAAGATACGAGGGTGTTTCCATGAGAAGTGAGGCACATTGTATGTGTTTGTAGAGTTATTTCCTGGCTTTGTCTGCAGGTGGCGTAGTTGACATCTCACTGAATCAACTGCAGAAAGAGTTCATGACTAGCTGGAATTATATTTGTTTGGTCGGGATACTCAGACGGTTCACTTCAGAAGAGACCATACCGGTACTCATGATAGAACAAATACCCCAAAACCGGTCTATCGGTTTTACCGATGAGAAAGTTATCGTAGTGCTCGAAAGGACTGTAGTCGTAGTATGGAGATTTGTAAAACGCGCGGACGAGGGTTGCCGTGAAGCAGGATCGGACTTTTCTGTTGACCAGTATCGGTTGCTGTTGACGCAATCTTCTGTACATTTCATCGATTTCCTCACAGTAAGACTTGGTTGCTTTAATTTAGGATATTTTCGCAGTGCTTCAATAATATTCGACTTAATTCGTCACAAGAGATTCAGGATATATTAATTCACATTAATAGAAGGGGACCCTATGACAAAAGAGCAAAGGCGTTCCTTGAGGAACGCCCCTATTAATAAAGCATCTGTCAGATATCACTTTATTCATCTGATGCTAGAGCCATTTTCCTGAGTTTTTATTTTGCCAATCATGATACTTTTACAATTTATCTTCAACTTTTTTTCAGGAACTTAGATGAAGCGATGGCTGTTTTGGATAAAAATGGGAGGGACGAAATATACGCATGTACCAAAACACTTGTGTTGTCTGCTGAAATCACAATAAATAATAAGGTATCTCCTTCTAAATGCTCATCCCATAAAACATTTTTTTCTGTGTTTTTAGAGTTCTTTTTTTCAATACTGTTGCACAATGATCTCGTTTTGTAATTTTTTGTTGATTTCTTGGTCGAGATACCTCCGTCTTAGTCATTCCGTACATAATAATTACAACATATTTGTCATTATTTGGTACAATCATCATATCCATAGATTTTGCCAATTTATAGATTTGTTGATTCTTGTGGGGTGGTTGAATTAAAAAGTATGTAGCTGAATTTGATCCTTTTCTATTTTTTCACCAATTTACTCGAACCTCATAATTTCTCCCTCTATCTTACATATTCTTCACTCTACCCAAGCTTTTTTTCTATTGAAAAGTAAATAATAACCAAACGATTTCTACTTTTCACCTTAGATTATTATTATAACATATATACTGCTTTTTTGAGAGCACCTTTACATTTGCTGTTCCATTTCTATTCTTTTACCTTAATTATTTTAATTTTTTTTTTGTTTTTTTTACCTTCTACCTTCATTAGTGCTAAATTTCGTCTGATCGCTGTTTTTTCTCCATAACTTCCTTGAAGCTCATCATTTATTTCCTTTTCTAGTATTGTAAACAAGAACTTAAAGACAACTACTACAAAGCACTCTCAATGCTGTTCGATAGACACCTGAAATCTTGTCAGGGAGAAATTGAAAGAAAGAGATTGGAAGAGAATTTTTGCAGAATAAGGGGCGTGTATAAAATCAATAAATTTTTTCAACGAACCTTAACTACTGATGACTTGATGAGTTCCTCGAGAAAACTTTCTATTTTGGACGAATTGATTGAGGAAATTGCTGAAAATGTAAGAGGTTAGTGAATAGAACATTTGGTATCATCAAAAATATGTTGGTAATTTAGAAATGTATGTGATTTTGACCATTTATCCTTCTAGACCAACCAACTACAAACATACCGGAACTGCGCGTCTTTTCGACGAGCTTTTCACCAAATAACTTCCCCTATTTACATCTAACAGGGAACACTTTCACTTTTAGTCTTCTTTACGTATAGATTTTTTGAGTGACAGTGATTGGAATAGAAACGCCACATTTTTCTATTCCCAGACTTTCGAAAGCTTCCAAAAGTCTAGTGTCATATACAGATCTCAACAATATTAAACAGTATTCATTTATTGTATGACCGTTCTCTAAGGCATGTTGGGCGACACTAGACTTTCCTGATCTCCGGAATCGGATGTGCAACGTGTCTTTGAAAGGATTTTTAATAGCTCGCTTAGTCTGACCAATATACTTTTCGTCACAGTCCACCATCTTCTCTTTAGTGTCACTTAACAGCTATTGAAGTGAACAAGTAGTTTTGAGGGCTACTTTAATGTTCAGCTTTTTAAAAATTGAAAATGATCTGTAAAAGAGATTTTCAAAGATGCTCCCTAAATTTACGTTTCCTGATCTCGGTGTTGAAAATGTGGCGCATTATTTTTGCACTATCACAATTATTGATATCTCACTTTTCTATCTGCAGGATCTTGGAAAATTGACAACATGCTAGTAGATGCGGACAGGCTGGCTCTCTGGTTTTCAGTCGACAAAGACAAGCTTTTGATTGACCTCTGTGAAAGGTTGGGCAATTTCGAAGTGGTACTAAAAATAGCCGAGCATCTCTACGAGACGGATTCAGATTCGGCAAACCTATGCAGAATTGCCCTATTATTTCTGAAATATCTTGGTTCCCAGATATCATTTCTACCAGGAGAAAGCTTCGACGAGAGTTTGTTGATGACCACCATCGCTCCAGATATGACCCGATGCATAAACGATGGTCAAGAGAGCGATGTTTTTCTGCGAGGCTTAAAATTTTCCCAGGACGTCTTCACAAAAGCCCTCTGCAAAGCCCAAAGGCAGGACTTGCCGTTTCTTTCTGAGGTTATGTGTTGGGTAAAGAGTTGTTTTTATTTGACGTGCCAAGAGAGCATCTTGCAGAAGCAATTGTTTGGAAATGTTTTCAATCCCAAGCAGACAGCTCCCAGCTTCACTGTGCTCAACTCCATCCGGAATTACTTCCAGACGTATGTCGGATACATTGGTAAGCTAGTTTTAAAAAAAGTTTTACCCTTATTACTTATTTTATTAGCAGGACAATGAATTGAAACAGCTTCACTATTTCCAATTGAAGAATCTCAACAATTAACGTATTTATTTTCCATAATACAACAATAAATTCTTATAACAAAAGTGTTTCTGTTATACATTGCAGAAGTTTTCCTTATTAACTATTGAAGAGGAAATTATTTTAAAGTCGAATTTATTTTTTGTGAAAGGGGATCATTTTAATAATAGTAGTAAGTAATAAGTAATAGTGTGGTTGGTCACTTTTGTTTTCAAAAAAAGAAGTCTTATGTACCTCTTTTGAAGGTTTTTCAGTTGTCTGTACAAAAGTGGTTTCTTCAGTTTTCCCTTTAGTAAAACGAATGAGCAAATGTGCTTTTTCTGTTAAGGAAAATATTATTATTCTTAATGTATATGGCGCTCTCGTACACCAAAACCCTTTGTAAACCGTTGAAACAGTAAAACTCAACCAGTAAGTCAACTCCACTACTTTTATTC
>WOGR01010326.1:0-10964 GCA_015342045.1 Leptinotarsa lineolata
TAATAAAAGAAGTGTTGTCTGAGAGAAAACAAATAAGATGCTGGAACTGTGGGAAAATTGGGCATGTGCGTAGCAAATGTCCAGCATTCAAAGAATCAACATCAAATCAAGAAAACTAGTGGGGGTCGATGACAAGGGGCAATCGTTGGCCTGTATCCAGCAAGCCTCCGTAAAAAACGCACATGTTGCCATTCTCCAACGACAAGACAAAGGTGTTTTCGTAGACGGCCTCATCAACAACGAGGCTTGCACCATGTTGCTAGACACAGGTGCGACGGGAACCATTCTTGGGCCAACCTTTGCCAAAACACCGGCAAGAATTGATCCGTCAAGTTGGATGATACGCACCGCAACAGGGGAGTCAGCTACTGTATTTGGAGAACTAACAATTGAATTAATGTTGGGCAGCACTAAATTGAACCATCGAGCATTGGTGGCGGACATCGAGGAGGAGCGATCATTGGAATGGATATAATGAATTCCAGGGGGTTCGAGCTGAATTTTAAATACGGCGTCCTACGTGTAGGCGGAGAATAGCTGGTGCTTCATGGAAGAAGCGCAGAGTGGATCAGGGTCGTGTTGGCTGAAGACGTGTGTGTACCTGAGAGGGCTGAAACCACCCTGGAGGATCGCCTGAATGGAAGTGCGAGCAGCAGAAAGGTGGTAATGTTCGAGCCCAAGATACACGATGAGAAAATTGGAAGAGAAATCGCACTGGGAAAGACCCTGTTACGTGTTGATAAAGTTGTGCCAGTCGCAGTTCAGTTAGCCAAGCCAACAATTTGCCTAAAGGATTGGAGAAGTTGATTGATATTTTTTCCAAGAATATACCACCAACCCACCGATCCAAATTGAGGAAGCTAGTTAAGAAGTACCAGAAGATCTTCGATATTGGAGAAAGAAAATGCGGCAGAACGAATATGGTTCAGCACAGAATCGACACTGGGAATGGCCGGCATATCCGGCAATCAGCTAGAAGACTTCCTCTTGCCAAGAAAGAAGAGGCAGACAGGATGGTCAGCGATTTGGGAAAAGAAGGAGTCATCGAACCTTCTGAGAGCCCCTGCTCTTCTCCAGTCGTATTAGTGAAGAAGAAGGATGGCTCGACAAGATTCTGCGTAGATTATCGCCAACTAAATAATGTGAGGAAGAAAGACAGCTATTTTCTTCCAAGAATTGACGACACTCTAGACACGCTAGCCGGCTTCACAGTTTTCTCGACTTTGGACTTGAAGAGTGGATATTGACAAGTTGAATTGACCCCAGAGGATCGAGAAATAACAGCTTTCACCATTGGCTCAGGATTGTGGCAGTTCACGGTTATGCCATTCGGGCTTTGTAATGCTTCAGCGACCTTCAAGAGATTGTTGAAGACGGTTCTCAAGGGGCTTTCATGGAAGACGTGTCTAGTGTATCTCGACGATATAATCGTGGTCGGAAAATCATTCGACGATCACTTGAAAAATCTGGAGGAGGAAGTATTCATGCGTCTAAGAAGTTCTGGATTGATACTTAATCCCAAGAAATGCCACCTGTTCCAGAAAGAAGTCCGTTACCTTGGCCACGTTGTCTCTGGTGAAGGAGTGGCTGTAGACGAACAAAAGATCAAAGCAGTTAAGGATTGGCCCATTCCAGAAGACATAACATCAGCTTCGGAGCTTTCTTGGTTTGTGCACCTACTATCGCAGATATGTGCTGGGGTTTGCCAACATCGCCAAACCATTGACCCGACTCACAGAAGGACATATCCAGTTCCAGTGGTCCAAGGAATACCAAGACTCATACAAGAAGTTGAAAAGAGCTTCGATCAACGCTTCTGTTTTGAGCTATCCCTTACTGAACGGAAAATTCATTTTAGAAACGGACGCCAGCAACGTGTAACTTGGAGCAGTCCTTTCTCAGATCCAGGAAGGACAGGGGAAAGTTATTGGCTACTTCAGCAAAACGCTCAGTAAACCAGAGCGCAATTATTGTGTCACAAGACGAGAGCTGTTGGCCGTTGTCAAATGTGTAGAGCACTTTTACAAATACGTGTATGGAAGAAGAGGTCTGTTGAGAAGGGACCATGTTACTCTCGAATGGCTCCAGCAGTTCAAAAATCCCGAGGGCTAAGTAGCGCGAAGGATCGAGAGACTTCAAAAATTTGACTTGAGTGTAACTAGCCCTAAAAACGCAGATGCCCTGTCACGCAGACCATGCCCCTATGACTGCTCACATTGCCGACGAGCAGAAGATAAGGAAGCAGCTATTTGTAGAACTACAGCTGTGGGCGACAACTGGAAGGACAATAAAGTCAAGGAAGACCAAGAGAAAGATCCCTTCGTTTAGTCATCGGATGGAAGAAACTCCCTTACCTTGGAAAACGGGGTGTTGGAGTCCGAAGACGGTGGAGAAGAAAGGCGCCAGACAGTGGTACCCAGGAACAGACGACGGGAGGTGCTCAAAGAAATCCATGATAAAGTCACTGGAGTAACGAAGACCCTCCAGAAAGTGAGACAACGGTTTAACGTGGCTAATTGTCAAGCCGACGTCAAGGACTGGTGCAGAAAGTGTGCTGTATGTGCTGCCATGTGGTGCTTGTGCATCTTATCAGAAAACACAGACTCCACAATGTCTGTCGACATTGAGTTCCTCAGGTGAAATATCAGAATATCGATTTGAAATAAATAACTGTTTTATGTAGATACCACAACAATTTTGTCAAGATACATTCTAGTGAGTACCAGTACAATTAGTTTCGGAAAAAGTTAAAATGATTGTCTGTTGAATCTAGATTAGATGGAGCATTTTGAGTAAGAATGTGCTTGGGAGGTTTTCACGAATTGTACCCCATTTATTGATGTTTCAAATATTATTCATAGCATTGTTGAAACCGAACGACTTAAGAACTTAACGTTTATTTTTGGAAAATAATTTTAGGCTGAATTTGTACTGATCTAGAATTGTTCGTTCTGCATTCAATGAAAATGCCGTGGATTCTGCTGGCACTACCCTTCAAGCAAATTAAACTCCATATCTGAACATCCCATGATAGCGCCCAACTATAGACCCTCGCTTAGAAGTTATTAAAACTCGGAGTTCGATACACCCGATATAGAATTAAAAATCATTTGGAGGTGGAACTGGGCTTTTCATTGTAGATTTATTCATTATACAATCTTGATTCTATCAATTATTATTTCAAATAAAATGCTGAAATTATATAATCAATATTATTATAAGTATTGGAACTTTAACATAAAAACTCATCTACTCTTGAACGTTTGTCATACGTGCTGCTGAATGATATAATCAAGGTAACTAATACCATGCAATAATCTGTTAATGTCGTTACCGTATTTAATTTTGAAATTAGAAATTACTGTTTTGATTTGGAGGTGTCAAAAGTTCTACAACCACCCAGACACCTCCCGTAACTGAATTGGTTTTTTTATTTGATTGATTGGCCACAGTGAACGCGAATTCACAGCTAACTGGGATACAGAGAGCAGATCGATAGAGTTGTGTTATCATTGTCAATCGATGGTTTTTCATCATCCCTTGTTACATTTGTGTGTTTAGTCGAGGGAATATCCAGTTTCGTTTTTATTTGTCGAATATGGATATTGATGATCATTGGTGTTGATGCTTCTTGTTTATTGTTGGAAATACGTTCAATTTATACGAGGCTGAAGGTAATTTTTCATTGTATACAGTGGAATAAAAAGGAGTTATAGACGATAAAAAATAATTTTTCATTTAAATTTTTCATTTACGCTTTCTGCAAATTATTCATTATATTCCGTTAAAATTTTTAAATTATGTTCAGATTCCAGAATTCTGGTAACTTAATGAATCTATAGGATTAATTGTACTACCTTGGTTGAAAAGTTCCGGGCCTTACGCATAGATGGTGCTAGTCTTATTGCATTCACCGCCTTTTCACTTAGTACTAAGTTTCAGAAGAAAGCTGTTGAAATTTCATGATATTGTGCTAATAAGTTTGTGAGTTATTGTGCTAAGAGTGTCACTACTCTTGTTATTTTTGATTTTACCCTGCTTCTTGATGGGAAAAAATACCGTTCAAGCAAAGCAATGGCTTGAAAAGTATTGTAATGACTCTGCTCCATCAAAATCAATAATTAAATGTTGGTTTGCTGACTTCAAACGTGATCGTAGAGACACCGATGATGCAGAATGCAGTGGACGTCCAAATCAGGCAGTAACACCAGAAAACATAAAAAAAATTGTAACGTTTCTTCGATCATTTCAAAATTGAAATCAATCTGTTGAGTTACTACTTTGCTGATTTGTTTGAAATTTCAAAAATTTCAAGATTGTATTATTGTATGGAAGTCAATGGAGGACAATTTGAACATTTGATTTAAACACGCAGATTTAATTTTTTTGATTGTAAGCATGATGATAAAACAATTCAGGTTTTTCAAGAATGTGATTTTTTGAAGATTATTTAGGTTTGTAAAAAGGGCCTGATAAAAATGGGCTTGTACATGTGAAAATAACCAAACTATTCAAGGTGGCTCATTCGAGATGCAAAATTGATTTTTGGGAAAAACGGTTCATCAAATTTACGTTTTTTCATACACCGTTGTAAAGAGGCTTCCAAGACCTCTCAAATGAAGTATCACTAAACCCCTCTTCCCTAATCAAGTTTGAGGGGTTGAAGAGCCCCCTATTAGGGGGTTGCTCGTTCAAGCCTAAAATATACGGGAAATTTTTCCACTCACTATAGGATGAGAAATATACGGGTTGACTCGTCTGAGATGGATCACCCTGTATATTATAAAATTCAAATTTGAAGTGGGAATATACATACATTGGCTTCATACATTATTGAGCGACACAAGCACTTTTATGTAACCATTTTTCCCAACAATAAACTTATATTATTATTATTATTATTATCACTTCACTCCGGAATCAAAACGATCGTCATCCGAGTGAAGAGCAACTGGTGAATCTCTTCCAAAGCACTCGAAAGCACAAAAATCGGCTGCAAAGGTTATGGCCTCGGTATTTTGGAATGTGCGTGGTATCTTGAGAAGGGAAATACCATCAACAGTGAATATTATATAGCATTATTGGAGCGTTTGAAGGCCAAAATTGCAAAAAAAGGACTGCACATGGCAAAGAAAAAAATGTTGTTTGATCAAGACAACGCACCGTGTCACAAGTCAGTCTAAACAATGGCAAAACTACATAGAACTTCAAATTACTCTGACATCCACCGTATTCGCCATATTTGGCTCCCAGCTGTTACTGAGCCTATTTTGAGGCAAAAGATAAATCGTTCTACAACAGTGGTATTGAAATGTTAAATCCGCGCTGGAATGATAGAGATTACGTTGATGAATAAAGTCAATTTTGAAAAAAAAACGCGTTTTTTTCTTAGGCTCGGGACTTTTCAACTCATTTTATAGCGTCGCTTTCATTGCCTCTCTGAATGCTAGTCGTAGTCCTATTTCAGTATCATACTCAAAATTTCAACTTTCCCTATCACTGACAGGGGAAGATTGAGATGTCATAATACTCGTTCATGAAGGAATTTTTTTCTGAGCTAACCCTTGTGGATTTGAAAAAGACCATTCGAAAAATCAACGCTAGTCCAGCTATACCTAGCCTTCCCATAGTTTCAATATTCAACTGCTGTTGGAGGAGGTGCATACTCTCTATTCCATACTCAAAACACACAAGTGTACTCGTGATCATGATCTTTCTTGATTTTTCATTGGTCAGTGTTGTACAGCAAGTCTAAAACAGTGACATTCATCTGCACAATGAATTCAGATATGTTTCCAATGAGCATCACGTACTATACTTCACTTTACAATCAATCACAAAATTGAATCACTGGCATAACAAAATGATTTCCTTAAGTGAGCTATAATATATGAGGTACTTCAAACACTATAAGGAGTATGAATGATTAGATAGTGCAATAGTGTTTACAAATGGGACACAATTTCAGTGCCATTATCATGTCTACGTATAAATTTCTTCAGTACCTGAGGGTGAATGGCATTGCATAATTATGAATGTGTAACATTTTTCTTCATCAAATACTATCAAAAGTTCATCTTGTGAAAACTCTCCATTGAACTATTTGAACTTATCTTGTGAAGGACTCAATATCTTTTACTGTTTTTTGGGTATATAACCTCCTAAAATAAAGGGGAATAGCAAATCTGCTGATACGGGATACAGAGCAAACTGAAAAGTTTACCTCGAGAAGTGTCCAATTATAATATAACAATTTTCAATTGAATATGATTCATTAGCAACGTCGCACTTGAAGTGACCAACGGATAATCATCTTACCAACTCTGCAGAGGCGTACCAAAATAATATTTTTATTTATTCAACCACATAGCTAATTACGTAAAAATTGTTACAGTAGGTGGCGCTACCTGGTATCAATGGTAAAAATGATTACATTTTCTTATTATGCCTAATACACTATTTCAAAAAGAAAAGTTTATAAAATAATTTATGTGTTGCGAAGTGTTGACCAGTTACCGATGTTTCAAAGTATTTAACGAAATGGTTCACCTATTCGCTCGTAAATCCTATCGATATGCAGAAGCTATCATGTTACGGGGGGCAAATTTTTTGGAATCATCTTACTTTTCAATTATATACAATGGCGATGCATAGACAATAAAAATGACCCCCGTATAATTTAGCTCTAACATTTAACATTGTTGCCGTTAGCTCTCAGTTCATTTTGTATATGAGTTACCTTCAACTGAAAATTTTTATATTATAGTCAGTTACTTGATTCATAATTGTTTGCCTTCATATTGAAAATGATAAATTGAAAAAACTTAAATATTTATACTTAACTTCCTTTAGGTGTCGAAGTTTTGTAAAACAATCTTTTTCCATTTCAAAAACCTGAACGACTCAAATTGTAAAAAACTTTAATTTTTTTGAAATATGTTAAAAGAATGAAATGTCCAGATGCCATATGCGATAGTCTACATGGATATTTTTTGAGAATTCAGTTGACGTTCATATTTCCGTTTTCAACCTCTCTTCTTAGTAGTGGCAACCAAACTTCGAGTGGGAACTCGCATCAGTAGTTTGCAGACTTTTCAACCTGTCTTGCAAAGAGGTTTTTTCTTCTTGTTGGAAGATTGCTCGCGTTCAGCCTATTCCCAAAAAGGGCGAGAAAAATCTTCCAAATATCTGAAGACCATTCGCTTTGTTATCAGTGATATTAAAAATCATTGAAAAGCCACAATATCCTTAAATATTTGGAAGGCTTCAACATCTTGAGCTATATTTGGAATAATGCAATCGAGAAACATGGAGGGTGGAGAGCTGTTGCGCTTGATATTTCTAATAGCTTTGGCCGTATGCGGCATGAGGGTTTGCTGGCCAAACTTTGATGCTAGGGCTTGTCGAATCGTTTTCGTCTGTGGCTCTACAGCTTCCTGAAAGAACGTTTCCTGAAAGAACGTTTTCTGCAAGTGGCCGTCGATGGATATCTCTCGAATACATATATCATCAACGCTGGTGTTCCCCAGAGATCCATATTGTTTTCAACCCTCTTTTCATTGTATATCAACGAATTATTGGAAAAAACGAAGAATTCAAAATACTGCTTTGCTGACGACAGCACATTTGTCTCGTCACTCCATTTGGATACCAGGACATCAGTTGCGGATGCTCATCTTCACCGGCAGCAGGAGGTTGCATATCTTAATGAGGATCTAGAAGTAATTTCGAATTGGGGTGAAAGTAACCAGGTTCAATTCAATGCCAGGAAAACCCAGGCATCGAAAAAACCAAGAATCCAATATATTGCTTTGCTGAAGACAGCATAGTTGTCTCGTCATTCGTTTTGGATTCCAGGACATCTCCTGCGGATGCATATCTTCACCGACAGCAAGAAGTTGCCTATTTTACTAGGATCTAGAGATGAGAGAGAGTGTTCAAGTGACTTGGCATATTTGAGTCCACCAAGAGCCGTACATATCAGAAGTATGCGACGGACTGTGACCGCTCATCGTTTTGAGGTTCAACTCAGTACACCTCGAATTTCACTGTTTAAGAACTCTTTTAGAATTCTTTCATTTGGAGGCACCAATCTTAGAGCGCCTCAAGAATTTTCCTGTAGTGCTTGTGTTTTGTCCTTAGAAACAAATTTTTTTAATTGATTTTTTCCATCTGTAGGCTAAAGTTATGAATTCGACAAGTTACTGACTAATTGAACTTTCCAGTAGTTTATATTACGCAGTAACTTTTCCGGGTGAACTTTCAGTTTGCCCTTTATAAACTTCAGCAGATTCTTTATTAATTCAGATTTGTTTATTTTCCAGATTGTGGAAGGTTATATACCCAAAAAGACAGTAAGAAATATCAAAAAAATTTAAGAGTAAGCGATCGCTGGATGTATGTGGTTTATTCTTAGAAAATAGTAAACGCATTTTTTCATGATCAGTTGACGTGGAATAAATCCGAAATAAACACTTCTCCAGGAAAATAGAACTGCAACACACATCTGGACGGGATTTTCACCAATTAAGTTGGCATCTGGAATATTAAAAAATGTATAGGTACATAAAATACAAGAAATCGTATTAGGATTTTCTTAGGAAAATTTTAAAGTCACCATTGGACTGGTCACCCTCTCAAATGGTGGTATAGCAAATTTCATCAAAAAATATTCAATAATAATAATTCAGTGGTCGAATCAACATTCACATCGCATCATGAGAGAATGTCAACTGAACACCTCTCACCAATCTTGGTGAGTTGGCCGTGAAACACCGTGCGATTGTGCAAAATTACGCTCTTTTCATTTGGCACTGGAAACAAATGAGTATTGTTGATTATTTATTATTGCTGCTGTCAAAATCTGTATTGAAACAGTAACGTCAGATTATGCCCAATTAGTAAGAAATATATTTTGTAAAGCGGTAGGAATTAGGTAGGAGAACTAAGTGTGCGAGATGAAATTGAACTTGTGCGCCTTGTCGGAGATAATGCTCTTTCATTAAGAGAAGCTGCCGGACAATTTCATAATAGACATCCTAATAAACTTCCAGTGAGCAGCAATATGGTGAACCGTATTAATTCTGTTTTTAACGAAACAGGTTGTCTATCGACATATATGCTCAAGACCAGAAACAATCCTCATTGTGAGAATAGAAATGATGTGCGAATATTGTAATATTTTCGTAATAATCCTCATTCAAGCTTGCGAACGGCTAGTTTGAACTTAAATATCCCTAGAGAAAATATCAGGAGATGCCTTGTAAAAAATAAAAGCCAAAAATTTTACACACTCTGAACCGGGAGATGGAAAAAGAAGGTTAAAATTTCATTTGTGGGCTTGAAGGAAACATTCAAATGATATAAACTTTTACAAAACAATTTGCTTTGGTGATAAAGCTACGTTCACTACAAATGGAGAAGTCTCGTGCCAAAATTCAAGGAACTGGTCTGCGGATAATCCTAATTGGGTCATAAACGCAAAAAAGCAATGTTACCATAAAATAAATCCGTGGTGTGTGATTCGAAAGTAGACTGATAAATAAGTTTAGGAACGCAATACATAACTTACCAGTGCAGGATCACCTGTATTTGAAGTTTCAATTAGACGGGTCTTCTGTACATAATGCAGTAATTGTAAGAGAATGGCTGAATAAAAATCATAGAAATCAATGGATAAGTCAAAATAGTCCCTACATTATGTGGCTGCCAAAATCACCGGACCTGACACCACTAGATTTTTTCTTTGGAGTGCTGTGAAGCAAGGAGTTTTCAAGCCCAGATCGCAATCAGTAGAAGAACTATACATCAGAATATCTGCAGCTTGTGCAGAAATTACAACAGAACAACTGATAAAAGTTATATTGAATATTAGAATAAGGTATGACAAGTGCATTGCAATGAATGACAGACTGGTTGGAACAATATAAATCTGATGAACGTTCATGTAGACAGAGACAGGACTCTGTCTAAAATAATTTGTTGAATATTGTTTTTCAATTGTCTAATTTGTCTATTGATCACATGATCAAAATGAATATGATAATTGGTTCATTCAATTTGCCACATAGTTATCAACGATTACTCGGAAGTTCATTTTACTTTTCAGTCCATCAGATACTTGAATTAATTCATAATAAAAATTTCTTTGATTCGACCACAGAATTATCAATTTCGGATATTTTTTGATGAAGTTTGGTGTATCACCATTTGAGAGGGTGAATTTTTACTGAAAAATCGATAATACGATTTCTTGTATTTCAACCTACGAAAATATTCGAAGGAGGCCTTGGTTTTTGAAAAAAGAAAATGATATTTGATCTCAAAGTACAGTTTTTTGAGCTCTGCAATTTGGAGAAAACATGCAAATTTTAAATAGGTGCCTCGCTATCAAGTGGGTCACACTGTATATGAGAGTATTGATGTAAGATTTCTCTTACATGAAACACTATCATTCTAAATGTTTTACGGGGAAACACTCATCATCAACACCGTTTACCATAACGTCATGAGGAATTTCGTTTGACTTGACAAAGGAATCTATACTTTTTGGGAAAGAAAGTTTTTGGCTTTCTACTACTCCATCTTGATACAAAAAAATGTGAAAATCTTCCAAAGTAACGAAGGAAGCAATAATTTTCAGAAGAACTAACTTTAGATGTGTGGATCATGCGAAAAAGAAACTTTCAGACACGAAATGAAAGAAAAAGTCCTTCTGAATGAAACAGCTACTTTCATATAAACATTGAATCACACGAAAGATAATATTCCTTCGAAACACATACTTTTATAAGAATACCGAATTATACAAAAAACACTTTTTTCTACTCAGTTTGTATTCCAAACATTCGTTATAGATTTAAATCAGATATCATTCACAGGATTTTTATACAATATACTGAATGCAATGTGAAAAATTTTTTCACTTACATGGAACTCAGCCATCCCCATTGGTATACAACGAT
>WOGR01010327.1:0-10964 GCA_015342045.1 Leptinotarsa lineolata
ACATATACATATAATAATAAAGTCGACTTTTTATTAATTATCGCTTTGTGCATATAAGTAGTTGATATTTGTAACATCAACAAATTGATGGATTTTCAGTTTCGGTGTTTGTTTAATCCACCTCTTTAGTTTGGAGATGAAAAGTTTCTGGGCATTAATCAATTTCAGGTCGGTTGAAATGACGCTATATGATTTTGGTCCTAAGTAAGCGAAACTATGCTATAAGGTATTTTTGCGTGGCTGAGGGATTACATAGGAGTTTTGTCTATTTCAAGTGTTATAAATGTGGTCTGGCAGTTTTACTTCAGCTGTGTAAAAGTGTTGTCTTGCAACAGTTTTCAGAAAGTATAGTTGTCTTATGTCACGGTGACCTGTTTTCATGTACAGTTCTTCAGTTGAGAAGATGATTGGTAGTGAGTATGTTAATTTGACCAGGCGGTTTTGTACTCTTTCTAAAGGGTTTATATAATTATTAGTGGCGGAGACCCATGCTATTATCCCATAACTTAAGTGGCTTTCCGCTAGCACATAATACAAGATTCCATTTGCTGTTAATCTAGTATTTTATTCAGATACTTGAATTTGTGTAGTGTGAATCTAAGTTTTATTGCAAGTTTAGTGATTTATGTGTCCCATTTCAAGTTGCACTAAAGGAAAATACCAAAAAGATATTTTATATGCGATTTTGCTGATATTTCGAAGGATGTATTTTGATTCATAATATTCAGCGTCTTGTAAGATGGCAGGTACCGAGGATATGAGAAGGGTACGAAGTATGAATAATAATTATTTCTCTTTATTTTCATTTTTTTACATCACTGAGGTGATCAATGTCTAATCTTTTATTAAGGCAGTTATTTGATTGTAATATAAATGTTTCGCGATTTCATTGTACAGATAATAAATAAATAAATATTATCCCAATTATAACAGAATAACATTAAAATTAACAGTTCAAAAATAACATCTCAAAATGCTCAAAGGTGCAAACTCATTTTCTCCTTTTCATAAAAGAGGATGTATGCATCTCCACTCACAAGCGATTTGGGTGAAATTGGTGACAAGTGTGAATCATTGTATTCGTGCCACGTGCCAGTGTAGGGATATCTGCAGTATGCTGTATAATGTCCGCTGTAAGTAGACCCACTGTGATTCTAAGGTGCATATATATTATAACGACAAGGAGTCACATTGTCTGCTTCATAATTGCTCATATCTAATTCATCTAAAGGAAATTCGATGGCAACATTTAACATGCCTCTGAGTCTTTCTGTTAGAGAGAATCTTTTAAAATGGATGACTAAAATACGAGGAAACTTATGGATTAATAGAGACTTTGTGCATATTCTTCTTTCCTTGCAACTCCAACACGTCGGTTTTTCATTTCCATCCAAAGTTTTCTCTCTTTGAAGCAATTCAAGCATTGTGATAAACTCAATTGGCCAGTTCTTGTGGTATGGGGAGTGACAAATCCCAGAAAGGATCGAAGGTTTCTGATGAATGTCCACAGTGTGTGCACTCCATCGTAGATTTCAATTAACCAACGAAATTGTTTACAATCTTAGAGTTATACGTACTCAAATAAATCAGCAATGACTCTTGTGCTTTTCTGCTGTCGTTCAATTTTTCGTCATTCTCCGTTAAGATCGGTTCAGGTTTCTCATTAATTCTATTAAGGTCATCATGTAAACCTTGTATAAAAGATAACGAAGGAACTTCTGGGCGTCTTGTTGTGTATGACCTATGAATCGAGGGGCAAAAATCTGAATCTGACTGTGTTCACTACTCTTATCAGAAAAAAGTTCCGACTGCAACGCTTTGATTAAAGCACACTCCATACTAGAATTACTCATCTTCTCTCAAATATTCCAGTAACCATCTCGAATTTGATAAACATTGGAAGTCACTGTTCATGAAACAGGTGTTGCCAATATTTTTCAACCCATTAAACCCAAGGGTTTTGACTGAAGAATGTATCACTGATCTATTTGTGTTGTAGCTGTTAATGATATATTCGCCACTGCTGTTTTCTTCCGAGTAATCACGGATGCGACGATTCTCCACATCATTGGACCAGAGGGATGAGGAATTTGAAGTTAAATTGCTTGAAACTGCATTTGATAAATTTATAGTAGACTTTTCGAGTTTGTGAGAGAATGATTCCAAAACTTGTTCATTTTTCTCTGCATCTTCTGAAAAAATCGGGAAATGGTCAATCTGCTACTCCATTTTGCGTTGTTCATAGGAAATATTGATATGATTTGTGGTTCAGGAATATTTCATTTGATTTTTTAATAGAAGGAAGAGTACCCAAAATTGATGTGGCATTACTCCTTTGAATGGCGATACTTATTCTTTGAATTAAAAATGAATAGGCTCGGTTGTCATCGGTAGAGTTCGTCATTCTTCTATCAATTTCTTTCAACAATTCAGAAGCATGAGATCCAAAAACACCAAAGATATCAATTGCAATAGGAAAGAAACAGTAGGAACTTAGCGAAGTGGAGTGTTTCCGAAATTTTTGTTTTTCTGCAATCAAAGCAGCTACACCACTGGAATTAGACGTAGCGGCAAGGTGTGAAGCTGCAACTGTGTCTACGCAGGTGAAGTCCCAATCAAGAGGTTTCCCAAATTTCCAAGGAATTAGACTCATCCCATCTGGACGCTTTCCATCATCTCGACTAACACCAAGGAGTTCAACAACTGAAGGAACCTCTGCAGTGGCTAGAGCTCTTTTTATGAGATCACTAATGGAATGATGTCTTGAAAATCTGCCAGAACTAAATTTATAACTTTCGCCATTTTCTTCGACAGTGGATCCACATCTGCATTTAAGACTAACACAAATTGAAGAACCTAATCGAAATTCTAAAAGATGCATCATCTAAGGGGGTACCCAATGAAGCCACAGGAAAAGCATTTAGCCGGGCACCAGTTTCTTTGGACATAACACCTTGGAGTCTAACCATTTGAATATCGGAACGTTCAGCTGACTCAAGAAGTTGATTATGAACCAAATCAATCATTGGCCAAACTTTCTGACACTTTTTATTTTTAGGAAGAGTATTTTTCGTTTGTGATAACCATTTACTTCCACCATCCAAGTAATACGCATCATATATTTCAGACAAAGATTTGGAAAGAATGGAGTTGATCAAATGACGAGAACTGTTTTAAGATGAAAGAAAAGCTGGCAGTGAGAAGGACGAGGCTAATCGAATACCTAAACCATCTGAGTTAACTGGGAGAGTAGCTTGACTCCAAGTCATATCTTCGAATTCATTATTGGTAATTTTTTTTGAAAAGATTGGCGTAAGTTGAAATGAATTCCTGTAACTCATTTTGACATATCCAAGTTGGACTGCATCTCAAGGTCAAACAGTATTTTGAGAGAAAATATGCTATATGGGAAGGAAGACTATTGACACAATAAAATAGAGACTGTTTTCTATGTGAGGCAACGTGATAAAGACTCTACAAAGAGAGGAGCTCCCAATAACGACAAACGTGCTTTGGGGACAATTTTAATTTGTGGAGAAATTATTGTGAAAGGATTTGTGAACATCTGAAAAGGAGCAGAAATTTCATTACTTACATTTCACTTATTGCAAAAAACATTTTTCAGGCAACAATAATTTGTTTTCCTTCAAAAATCAGCAATCTCATTATTTATTCCTTCTTGTATATTTTTCATTACCTTAATTTTTAAATTAACCCATCCAAATATTTCAGTCAGTTATTTTTGGTACTCCATTGATTTAATTTATTTTTGATTTTACGTCTTTTTTTCTGAACCTCGAACATTCCTCAAAAACTTTCCCAAAGACTTATTCTTTATTGCCCAAGCAAGTGAACACTTGTTTTGTGCAACCAAAATATTCAAAGTTGATGATAAAATATATGATATAGAAAAAAATAATGATAATGAACTAGACATTTGCTTAGGTTTTTCACCTTTCATACTTGAAGAATGAGTTTTAACTGCCTTCATTATATTTATATTTTTCTGGTAAATTTATTCAGTAAATTTATTTTGCACTTTCAATTTGTTTTTGTTTTGTTTTGTATTTCTGAGAGAATGAAAAGAACCTAATATGATGCATTCAAGTACCACTCTGTGAGATTTTCACATGGCGAGTTCATACTCAAAAAATAAGTAAATTTTTTTTATGTTGAACGATTTTATTGAAAAAAAAGATAATATAATGTACTAAAAATTAAAAAATAATTCGGAAGGTCCTAATTAGCAGTCATCACGCCACTCTTCTCAGCAATTATGGTATTGATAAGATATTATCGTAAGAATAAATAAACGTAGTGGAAATTAGACAAAGAAGTGTTTTCATTCATCTTATTAAAGTGATCATGAATTTCCACAAAATAAACAAGTCATCAATAACACAGTATATTATCTGGTTATTGGAAAAATTTAAATAATGGCAATTATCATTGATAAAGTGAATAGATTATTCGGTCATATTATATTTTACCCTATGCTCAAGTTAGGTGGTAGGTAGTAGGTCTATTTACCAATATTCTATTCCATGTCTTTGTGAAAGTTGTATACGCTGAAGACAGTTTCACTGACGTCGCCTTGCTATCAGTGATATAAAAAATCATGGAGAAAGTCGTAAACCACCATATTCTTAAATATTTGGAAGGCGTCAACATCTTGAGCGATCAGCAATATGGCTTTCGAAAACAAAGATCAACAAGCGACCTTTTATCGTATATCACCCATATTTGGAATAACGTAATTGAGAAACATGGAGAGTCAAGAACTGTGCTTGATATTTCTAAGGCCTTTGACCGTGTGCGGCATGAGGGTTTGCTGAATAATCTTCGATGCTATGGTTTATCGAATCATTTTTGTGTATGGCTCTCCAGCTTCCTGAAAGAAGGTTTCCTGCAAGTGTTCGTCATTTGATATCTCCAATACTTCTGCTGGTGTTCCCGAGGGAGCCATATTGTCTACAACCCTCTTTTTATTGTATATCAACGAATTATTGGAAAAAACCAACAATCCAATATATTGCTTTGCTGACGACAGCCCACTTGTCTCGTCATCCCATTTGGAGTCCAGGATATCGGCTGCGGATGCACATTTCCACCGGCAGCAGGATGTTGCATATCTTAATAAGGTTCTAGAGGTTATTTCGTATGGGGGTGGAAGTAATCAGGTTCAATTTAATGCCACGAAACCGAGGCATCGGTTTTCCCAAAAAAGATAAATATCTCCGAATGGCATATAGTAGTGCCAAGACAGACAATTCCGCTTTCTGCCTTGATAAGTTTGTTGAGGGGTAAAATGGACACCAATATTTCTTGGCACAATCATATCGCAAAGACTGCTTCTCAAAAACTTGGAACACTTTTCCGAACCAGAAAACTGTACAAACCTCAGCAACTTTTGATGCTTTATAAAGCTCAGATCATAATCTCTTTGGAGTATTGTTCAGATGTATAGAGCTCCGCCCCTAAGCATACCCTGCAGCTGCTGATTTCCATCCAGATAAGAGCCTTTCAGATGAGAACCTTGATAGTCTGGAACATCGAAGAAAGGTTGGAGATTTGCCTCTCTTTTTTAGATACAGTACACCTCGAACTTCACTGTTTAGGAACTCTTCCATTTGGAGAAATGCGTTTATGTGGAATTAACTTTCTGAGAACGTATTTCCAAATGAATTTAATCTCCAGTGATTCAAATCGAACGTGAATCCAAGTGAAACCAAGACCGATGAATCGCTAGTTTTGAATCATTTTTGTATTTTCTATTGATGAGAATTTACTAGTGAATCAAATCGTATATCAGGAAATACATCGGGATATTTATATTGCTTAATTCTGAAATGTTTTGATACCCCTACGCTTTCGAAAACGTTTAATTTCCCGATACTTCACATTCAACTTGGGTCTCTCTATTATTCAAACACATAATTTTTCAATACCCATAAAATAATATTTTATATCGGACAGTAAACTATATTTTTATATATTCGTAGGCGTTTCAGCGCCTTGAACGTTAACCATTTGTTAGTTATGAATCATTGTATAAAAAATTCATTGTTTTTTTTGTTCCGAAAATCTCAAACGTGCTTTCGAATTTGTTCTGAAATATCGCAGGAATAAAAAAAATCATTTCACTTTGAGAATCGTTCGACGATATATGATTTTATGTGTTGTGTTACGTTGATAATTACTGAAAAGTAAACAATTATAACGTGAAACACAAGGTCATCAAAACCACTGAAGAAAACAATCATAAGTATTGAAAACACAAAGCAAAAAAATATGGAAATGTGTTTCTTGCGTAAAAGAAACAATATGTAGTACCAACTGAGGAAAGCAATTTGAAGAAGTGGGTTTTGACGGATTTATGATTTTATGAAGTCTCAAAGGTCATTTTGAAGTAAATCGATATAATTAGTGTGCTGAAAAGTAAGAGTACCTGATTTTCTTCAAAATCACCTAGAAGGTGAAATAATATGAATTTCAAAACGTTTAATATTCAAAATGACACGTCCAAGATGGAAAACAATTCGCAGTAACATTTGGCTACATTAAGGTCCATGTAATTGATTCATAGAATTTAGTTTAATCTTCCTGAATATTCCAGGCAAATTCATTAAGCCTACTATTCTTTATATACATATCAACGTCATTGATAAAAAAAAACAAACAATAATGGACCTAAATAAGATCCTTGTGGTACAGCAGATGTTACGTGAATAAGAGAGGATATATAATTGTCAATCATTACCTCATGAAATCTACCTGATAGAAAATTTTTCAACCATTTGTACACTGCATTTCTGCAATGAGAAATACCTAGTTTCATTGTTGACTTGAACACTATTGTTTCAAATACCTATACCTATACGTTGATATACAGGACCCACTTATTGAAATTATATATATGGAGAAGTTTTTCTCTATTTTAAATATTGCCTTCGGCAATACTGCACGACTGTACGTGCGTTTAGGTAATTTGTATTTTAGGCATATTTATTTCACACCTATATGTATGATTTATTAATACAATTCATATTTATACTATAATTTGACACAGTCTTTCTTGTTTTACATTGTATGTTGAATGACATGACTTGCTACAAATGTTTTTTACTTTTACATAATGTAGTCAAACAAAATCTATCTATCTATCTATCTATCTATCTATCTATATAGTGAAGGGAGGTATGCAGCAAGCCTAGAATATTATGACTGAATGGACCATTAAAAAAAAACTGAACACCATCCCAACGAAATCGACCATAGTCCAAGAGAACCAAAACAAAGAGCATAGGACATCCAATGCTTCGAGGTGAAGAGATACATCTGTTGGAAAAAGTGAAGGGAAAATCAGATGTATCACTGATGGTACAAGATGGTGGTGAGACACATTTACGGAACGATACACCAGACATTATGTTTTGGCTCTACAGTATGGTGGTTAAACTCTGCGATCTAATGGCCAAAGATGAAATGAATGACTGCTATTGATAAAATGGACAGGGAATACAATAACGGGAGAGTTTAAAACCACTCGAACAGCTGCACTGAAGATACTCTTGAATTTTGCTCCTTCACATCTTGTAATAATGGGGAAAGCAAGGCTGCGCCAATTCAGACTGGAAAATTCACCAAGTTACATGGGATCGAGCAAAACAGAAATTTCGGAATATGTGGAAGAACGAACATCACACATGTTCTCGGACCAAAGCACAAGTTCGATACAAACTTCTCGAGTGAAGTCCTTGAGAGCAAAGAGTGGAGCATGTACAGCCATCCCGAGAACATGCTCGGTAAAAAGATCTGCTATGCAAAAAAGTCAAAAAATAAGAATAAGGGACGGAATCTGGAATTTACTGTGCAAGGAGAAATCTTCATTACAGTTATACACTCAGTCAGTACACATTAGTCTTCAAGGCTAAAGTGTATGCAATCTTGCATACACTTTAGCTTTGCATTCATGCAAAAACTCAGTAGAACACTTTTGAGAAGTCGATACTTATTAGAAATAGTTCATTTTGAATGTTTACTCCACCTTGTGCAAATATTTTGACATCTCTTTTCCTCCATATGATTCTTTATTACCCAGAAATGCCTAGTATATCATTGAAATTGACATATGAAAAATAAAAAAAATCTAAATTATTTGACACACTCAAATATTTAAAAAATTAGAGTAATAGGATTCAAAAAGGGAGTTGATTTGAGGGAATAGTGTGGCGAAGAGAACAAGGAGGAATATAAAAGGTGATGAGAAAAGGCAGGAAGAAAAAAATAATGAAGAAGTAGAAATGAAATAGGAGAAGAAGGGAACACAAGTTAGGAACAGAAGAAGAACAGAGCGGGACATTATTGGATCTGCTAATAATTTTCCCTTGAATCTAGAGGTTTTCAGGTTTTGTTACATTTTTCCTCATTTTTGCGTCGGTATGAGCGTTTTTTATATTAGGTACCAAATCTATTAGTTCAGCGTTCAATAATAAATTATCGATCCCTCCACCGCGACCAGATTTCCGGTCTTCAAATAATAAGCATTCATCATGCAAATATGTATTAGTTCTACTCACAAATAAATTAATTAATAAATTTTTACATCAAGCGCGCATAATAATAATCAGTAACAAATATATTTTAATAATGTGTTCTATTTTGATTCATAAACCATCACCATTCTGGCTTCATGAATATTTGTAAATAATTGTTTGACCTTCTCCTAGAGGAGAAAAATTATATATAATGGTAATGTGGAAATCGATTACCGACAATTTTTTTTATTTGTAAAATTACACATTTATCAAAAAATCGTTGAAACAATTAGACATCAATGAAAAGGCCTTCAGTCCATTGAAAACATATAAAAGATAATGAACAGAGGAGAAAAAAAAATTTGTGATTATTCAATGTTAAAGTTTATTTTTAGTACTCCATCTTTATACAAAAAAATGTGGGAATCTTCCAAAGGAGATTTTGAGGGGGCTTTTTTTTTCAGTTTGTGTCTGTAGGTTATTACTTTGCATGATTTATACATCTACTTATAAAGATAATTTTTTGAAATTGATTGCTTCCTTCCTTTCTTTGGAAGATTCCCACATTTTTTTGTATAAAGATGGAGTAGTAAAAAGCCAAAAACTTTTCTTCCCAATAATTAATTACTCCCATAAAAATATAACCCCTTTTAATTTATTAAAGTTTACTTCTAATAACGAATCCGTCCTAGAGAAATCACGCAAATTGTGATAGTAATCAAGTATTTATGAAAATGATGAAATGATATTTGATTCAATCCACCTGATAAATGTATCGAACAAATTGAGAGTAGGCAGGATGAATATACCAGGAAAACCAATATTTCAAAAAAAAAATTGAAAAAATTAGGCGATTCCTCGCTATCGTTGCAGATGCGTCTCATCGTCCAGAAGTAAGAACTCGATGAAATTATTCTGGTGCTCACCCATAGCATGTTTCGAGAATTTATTCTTCCTCAGTACAGGTAATTTCATATCAACGATCATACCAAATATCCGTCTCGATTTATTTGATCGAATTCTAGCGTAATTTTCTTATCAGCATGTCAATAAGGACTGCAGGATCAATATTCAAAGTGGTATTAGATAGGAGGTTAGGTGTTTTCTTCAGAAAATTTGCCAAATATTGTGAGGAAAGTTGAAATAGTTGAATAAATTGATGGATATAGCCGTTACTACGTGGTAGGTATTTTCGGTAAAAACCACTTCGTGAGATTTTTTTATGTGTATATTAGACGTGATTCATTCAATTCATTCCTAGCTTAATTTTTCAACAGGTAATGTAGAAATTTCATATTTCTGAAGCACAAACTAGGAAATAATTCATATCACATAATCAGATTGTTATAATATTCTTGATTTCAACAAAAATAACCAAGTACATTGAAAAATATCAGTGAGATGGTAATGATTTATTTCACGTAGGCATGAGTATCAGCAGTTAGTTTGAAATGGAAATAATCATAGGTCAGTCATTACAGATTGGTCTCTGGTGTTCGGATAAAAAGTGGAAAAAATAATCCTTCAACCGGAAATTTATCATGAATAATTGTTGCACGGACTACACCTTTCTCTACTTCTGTTGCACAAGTCTTTCACCCCTTCTGTACATATCTCAGAGGTCAAGATATAAGAAATTTTCTTGTGTTTCGATTCAGTTTTATATTTTTTTAGAAGTAATCAGATCATTTCGAATGTTGAGTATTTTTCAAAATTCGAAATTCAATATTCATGTTGGATCTCTTACATTATTACACGTATATGGTTACCATTGTTCTGCCTATGCTGATTATGTTATGTAATGACACCGTTAAGTTGAAGTTGAAATGATGATTCAGCTTGATTCATTGTTTCCATTGAAAAACGTTAACCAAGGTTGCAGTTACCAAAGATTAATCTCATAAATAAAGATAATACAAGTTGAAGCTCCTTATCCATATTATACGATTGATGAAAGAATGATTTCCGAATCGGGACTGACAGAATGAAATTAAATTGGTTGCATGCCATGTGTCACTGACTCATCGTATACCCCCATTTTTTATTTTCTTCCAATTCTGACAATCTGAAAATTGTAACTGGCGTCTTGGCTATTTTTACCACTTTCAGTTTTTTCTTTTTCAAATGAAACGTCCTTATAATCCTCATAATTTTCTTCAATGATATGTGATAACTCAGATGTTCCGTTTCACGTCCATTTCATCTTTCGATCTAGAAAGCCATGACTCTTTCAAGATCAACCAAAACAGCTCTATACAGAAACACTTCATCAATATAAGTTACAGCAGCTTGATTTATGTGAGAAAACAAAAACAACTTGGGTAATCGCACGTTAAAAGTTAAGGCCTCGTTAATCCATTGCTCGCACAAGTTTTGACTTCTGAGGGTTGACGTTCGTCAGCTGGTTAACGGAACGAACAATTTTAG
>WOGR01010328.1:0-10963 GCA_015342045.1 Leptinotarsa lineolata
AAGCCGCTACTTCATAGTAGAAGCGACAACGCCGCTTCGTCTAAAATATTTTAAGCGTGTAGGTCATATTGACTTATGCATACTGTGGAATTTTCAGGTTGATCCGTCATATAGTTTGTCAGAAACGGCTCACTAACGCTCATCATGAAAACCCCTGTATGAGAAATCATCAACATTACACGAAAAAATGAACTTAGCCACTATTTCAAATACCTGAATCTTCTCATGCTTCACAAAAATAATTTTCAAGTTTGAGATCACGGAGTGAAAAAGCAGCTTACTTGCACGAGACGCCTAAGTAGAAAAGTTCTCCGAGATATTTATAGCGAGTTGTCGGTTTCGGCAAAAAGTAACTTGAAAGGTCGGAAGTATCGCGAAGCAGCGAAAGGGTTGATGCACCCATTCCGTTACTTCTGTTTCGTCTTGTCCAAGGATTTGAAGGGATTTTCTGACATTGCTAGATTCTGAAGTGGTCGTTGAATTTTTTTCAAACAACTAACGGGAGTACTAGTAGAGGATCTGATATATGGAAGACCTGCACCCATCTGTTTAATGTATTATTAGGTAAGTAATTAAGTATGTTAAAAATTATAAAAAACAAGGGGTATCCCTTATAATGTTGTCCAGACTATGATTAATTAATAATTGAAAAATGATTTTTTTTAATTAATTCTACCAGTGAGTTAAATAAAAATAATTAACGCTAACAGTGAGTATAAAGCCTATTATAGAATATACAAACGTAAGGGTGCCTCATTGGGTGCATCATTGTTTATGATTTTCACCAATACTGGACGAGCAGAAGATCTTTCCGATCTTTGTTTGTAAGAAGATAATTTTCGACAGAGAAAGTCATCGGTCTGAGTCGCCCAAGTATACGTTAAATATTGAAAAAGTACAAATACCAGTAGGTTCTGGTGAATGCCTGCTAAAAAAACAACTACTTTCCTGACTAATACCACGCTGGATTATATTCGACAGACATTCACGAGCTCTTTAGTCGCTTCAACAATTGAGAATTATCGTTACCACGTTGCAATTCACTTCATTCATGTACGCATAATATGGTCAAGAAGTTTTACCGGTTCAAACTGCATGGTTTTGAAAAACTCCTGATTCAATCTCCTCAATCGTCGCAAACCGTCGTCCTTCCTTAATCTTGGGAACAGGAAAAAGTTACAGGAGTCAAATCTGGTGAGTGAGGTGGTTGAGGCATGATCACATGTTGTTTTTAGCCAATTACGAACAAGCAATGACGAGTGAGCAGGTGCATTATCGTGATGCGGAAGACAATAATTATTTTCCCACAGTCGCATCGAGGACTCAATTCTTTTTCTTCACACTAAATTTGATGGAAATTCTTGGTGTACCAACATGAAAAAAATAAAAAAACGCTTATCAAATGTACGCGGTCCGCAAAATTTGAAAATTAACTTTATTTTTTAAACAGTCTACCTATACAGTAATTGATTATTTTTGGAATATCATGAAGAGAAACTAATGTTTTGCAGAAATTCTTTTTCTATTTCAAATTCAAATTTTTTGAGAACTAAGTTAGCACTTGAAACCGGTGAAACTTGAATCAAGTTTCTTGTTAATTTTTCATTGCAAGGACACAACACATAGGAAAATCCTCAAGGCGCTTTTAGAGCGGTGCCTGCACGAAAATAGCGATTTACATTGGTTTTGAATCGCTGGAGGTTGAATCCATTTGGAAAAACGTTCTCAGAAAGTTTGTTACACATGAACGCAGTTGTGCAAATGAAAGAGTTGAACAGTGTAGTTTGAGGTGTACTGTGTTGAACCTCAAAACAATGAGCAGCCACAGTCCGTCGCGTATTTCTGGTATGTGGAATCAAGTGTGCCAAGTCACAAACACTTACCGTGGAAGTATTTATAGAAGAGAGAAATCTCAACCTTTCTTTGATGTTCCAGACTATCAAGGCTGCAAGTGATATTCACGTCTTCAATCAGAATGGCTTTATTCTGGATGGAATCTAGCAGCTCCAGGGTGTACTTATGGAGTTCCATACATGAGAACAATACTCTAATGAAGGTCTGATATGAGCTTTGTAAAGCATCAAGAAGCAGCCCTTGCAATTCCATTTCAATTCCCAACAAACTTATCGGAGCAGAAAGCTGAATTGTCTGTCCTTATATTATTATGTCCGGTTTCGAGACATTCATCTTTTTGTAGAAAACCGACGCCTGAGTTTCTGTGGCATTGAATTGAACCTGGTTACTTTCACCCAAATTCCAAATCACTTCTAGATCCTCGTTAAGATATGGAACCTCCTGCTGCCGGTGAAGATGTGCATCCGCAGCCGATGTCCTGGAATCCAAATGGAATGACGAGAAAAGTGTGTTGTCGCCAGCAAAGTAATATATTGAAATTTTGGTTTTTTCCAATAAATCGTTGATATGCAATAAAAAAAGGTTGGAGAAAGTATGGATCCCTGAGGAACACCACTGAAGTGAAGTGAAAATGGATAAATGTCCAATTGGGGTGGCAATCAGGTCACGATTTTCTAATTTTTCGTCGCCAAAAACCATGAGGTGCAAAATTTTTTCTATAACTGGCCTTAGTTTGATGCTAAGAACTTCATGAACATGTTTTTCCATCACAGCGTTGCTATATATCGGAAGCGTGCTATTTAAAAAAGTTCGTACTATTTCGTGGAATAATTTCTGAGAAAGCAACTATAGGGTCTTCCAACAGGAACAAAGGAACTATGACAATTAATAACGGTAATCATGATGAAGGTACATCTCTCAAATTACATTCATTCATTCTGTTTTTCCAAATGACCATGGACCGATATATCATTCAAACACGTGCAAATAATACAATAACAAAACGGCTGCTCTGTTAGGGCAACGTACTGCACACTTCATTTTACGGTCGCCATAATCGTCCTATCGACAGGACTATCCGCAATGTGGTGGATAAATCAGAGTCCACTGGTTTAGTGAACGATGTTTCAACACCCGTACGTTGACGAAATGCAAGATTTGCCGAAAAAAAACACCTCTGTCTGTGAGAGTGTGCAGGAGAATTCGAAGCAGTTGATTTCGTGTCGCTCACAAGAACTCGGCTTTTTGTAGACCACAATTTGGCCAATTTTCCATCGTGACTTGGGCCTGTACCCGTATATAATTCAACTAACCCAGTAACTGAAAGTAAACGATCATAGACAATGACGTGAGTTCGCTGAATGGGATCTGTAGCAGTTGACCACTGACCTTACTTTTTATCGAAAAATCATCTTCAGCGATGAGGCCCATTTCTGGATGAACAGGTACGTGAACAAACAAAATTGTCGAATTTGGAACGATAATATTCCACATGAGATCCAAGAGCGTTCAATGCACCCCGAAAAAGTCACTGTTTGGTGTGGATTTTCGGTCTATATTTATTTGAGAACGACGTCGGCCAGGCCATCATTGTTAACGGTGAGCACTATATATCGCTCACGTAAATATTGAAGAGAAGTGGTCCAAAAATTGTTCCCTGAGGTACTTCATACTCAATAGCGCTGGGATTGCTGTAGCTGTTGTCTATCTTCATGAATTGGCGTCTGTATTGAAAATAGGATTCGAATAATTTCAAGTTACTATTTCTGACTCCGATATTTCGTATGGTTTCAAGCAGTAATTGATGACTCACCGTATTGACAGTCTTGGAAAGAACCACGACAACACAAAAACATGGTTTACCTCCATCCATGGACTTATATACTTTTTGAATAAATGTCAAGGTAGCATCTTCTGTTAATTTTTTTTCTGAATCCGAACTGTTTTTTGTAAAGTAAATTATATTTTGCTATGTATGAACTGAGGCGCTTCTTGAGTATCTTTTCGAAAACCTTCTTCAAGTGAGTTATTGAAGATTTTGGTCGGTAATTTGCTACGATATTTTTGTCTGCCTTTTTATAGACGGGCACGACTACACTTTCTTTGAAGACTCATGGCCAAATTCCAACTCTCATGCATTCATTGATTATATAGGTGAGTGGTTTGATGACATATTCAGAAATACATCTCAAGATTTCAGCTCGTAAATCATTTACCCCAGGAGACTTTTTTGGTTTAAGCTCATTTATGATACTTTTTATTTCAGATGCATTCATCGGTGCTAGGAAGAATGAGTTCAAAGTGGACATTCTTGGAATAACATAGTGTGGATCGTGCCTTATTTAATTGTGTTGTGAAAGTTGCATTGGATTCGTTGGTTATAGCTGTTTCAATAGTTGACAAGTTTCTACTAAAATCGATGATAGAATCAATTTTTTCTCGCTCTTTCTTGATAGGACTGAATTCGTTGACTATTCTCCAAAGTTGTTCAAAATCTGATTCTTTATTTATTTTGTTGCAATCGTAGTTGACCTTGCATTTTTTTTATCAACTTGGTGAGTTTGTTTTTGTAACTGATATAACGTCGTTCCAAGATGACGTCATTGGGAAAATTTGTCAACGATTTGTAAAAGATGTTTTTTGTATCGACAGATTTTTATTTTTTTGATATTTATTTACGGCAATGCCTATTATTTTACAATATAATTGATTAACAAGTTCACAAATAAGTGTTTAACAGTAATCTAAACTAGTTTTAAGAAAAAAACTATATCAAATAAAATTTTGAAAAGTTGTGGAAATGAGTTGATGAATAACAATCTTTCCACAGTCTTTTTGGATGTTTCCAAAGAAGAAATAAAAAATTATGAATCTATATTATATGTATTTGCAAGTCTCGAAATTCTACCTACAGATTCATTCTGGCCATAGTTGGTGCGACAAAAGAGTACTTAAAAGATTTCCGATTTTCTTGTTTTTCTTGGATTCACATTTAAAGTTATGAGTTAGACATGTTCCAGGGAATTGATGATACCATTGATTATTTTATGAATTAATGTAAGATCTGATCCTAATCTTCTATGAGCCAGAGAAATCAAGTTAAGAATGTCATATTCACCAATATGATATCCCAGTTTATATGAAAAGTACCTTAAAAACTTATTTTGAACACTTTCAAGCATATCAATATCCACATTATATTAAGGGCACCAAATTGTGCTTTAGAAGTAATATTTGCAATATGGGGTTCAAATGACATTTTTGGATCAAGAGTGATTCCTAAATCTCTGATTGTATTTGTTGTTTTCAGTTCTGATTGATTGATTTTAAATGACCGATTTATGGGATTTTTGTTTCGGAAGAAAGTGAATTTTTGACATTGTCTATATTCAACTACAGTAGATTTATATTACATCAGCGAACAAAGTTAGATAAATCGAACTGTAATGATTCTGTATCAGTTAAATCATGAATAACTTTAAACATTTTTAAGTCATCAGCAAACAAAAGAAATTCACTTTGAAGAATAACATCATTCAAGTCATTTACAAATAGATTGAAGGGTAATGAAAAGCAATGGCCCTAAATGAAAACCCTGTGGTACACTCGATGGAACTGTGATTGAGGAAGATACTGAGTTACTATATTTTACAAATTGTACTTTGCACGCTAGATAATTTTCAATCCATTCAGAATGTTTTGTTGAATACCCAAAGGGTTCAGTTTATGCAACAACGAATTGTGGTTTACTCGGTCAAATGCCTTTAAAAAATCTATGTGAATAAAATCCACCTGATGTCTATTTTCGAAGGCATTTATTATACAGTGCTGATAAATGAGCAGATTTGTACTAGTAGATCTACCACGACTGAATCCATGTTGTTGATTAATGATCATATGTCTACAATCCCATGTTAGCTTTTTGTAATTGGGCTGTCTAACAATTTGGGTAATTCTGATTGATTACAGACTGCTCGATAATTTTTTATATCATTATGTAATCCACTTTTATGAATAAGTTTCAAAAAACTGTTTTTCCAATAATCTGGAAAGATGGACAGTTTCAAAGAAACATTGAATATCATTTGATTTGGTTTGACCAGGGTAAAAGCATATTTTTTGATAAGGAATAGCGGGATTCCATCAGGACCTGTAGAAAATTTCCAGGGTAATAACAGACCTCCAGTCTTTCATGAAGCTATTTTTTGTATTTTTCCTATTGATTTTCACATGATTTATACAATCATTTATTGTTTTTGATAAATATGTGACAGTCTATTTCGCTTCGCTCACAAGAACAAATCAATCATTTTCAGATCTACTTTGTTGATAGGATATGATTGCAATGAATTTAAATTTGACTTCATATGATTTACATCTTATACCTCCAAACGTTGGACTTCTGCTTTTTTCTACTGGTTGAATTCGATTGTAGAACTAGAGGAATTTACACTTGCGCTAAGTAAATGTCAAACGACGCGTTCGCTTGCTACCATAACACGTCTCAAGATTGGCATAATAAAATAATTGGATAATCTCGACATCTCAACATTGCTATTCGAAAAATTCCCAGAAAAAACGCGCATGCGCTCCAATGCCTCGAAGTTATCTCTCTTTTTGGGGTGTCTTCATTCCCGTCCTTCGCTCGTCCCGACGTTGACGGACGCCCGACGTCGCTTTCCGCGTGTACAATACGCGAACGCAACATAATATTATTCATATGCGATGCGAAATTGTTTCTATCATGTCTAGTGAACTTGAAGTTGATAAAAGCATGACCCACTGAGATAATTTCGCTGGATTTGCAGATGATGTTATTGATGTTTTGACTAGTTTTGAGTGATGTGATCTAGTGCGACAGTCGGGAAAAATGACATTTCTATGGATATTCGAATTCCTTCTGATTGTTGGTGTCTTTATCGCAGGTGGGTGGTGTTTGAAGTGACAGGTTTGGATTGTTTGTTTCCTGTGGCGCGCTTGATTGATTGGGGGTCATTTGAATTTATTGATGTTGTTATTGACATTGCAATATTCAAATTTTTTTGACAAATGACTTGAGTGTACAACAGAAAAATTGTTTGTTTTTAAATTTATAAAATAGAAACGATACTATGTACTTGATAAACTGATTTTCAAAATCCAGATTTTTGGCTTATTGTGAAATATCACAAAATTATTCGTTCTTGAAAATTATAATCGACTGTTGAAATATTGATGAATATCGATGACAGAGTTTGTTATATACACCAAATTATTTTGATTCTGTGAAAGCTGTAGGGCTTTGAACCTTTTATTCGTTTTTATGCATTAAAGTAGATAATGAAGGATTATATTCTGTGATGTATTAAATTTTGTGTAAATCCAAAGCTTTTGAAATTTTGCTATGAAAATGATTCGAGTGTATGATGACTTGATAAAATCTTGAGACAGTAAATCGGGAATTCTTTCTGAAATCAGTATACACGAATTTTAACAATTATGGTACGTTCTATGATTGACAAAGTTTGGGGAACAAAGGATATACCTATGCTGAGATTGGTTCCACAAAAAGAAACAATGAATTGAAAAAACCCAGTTTCAAAATTCCATCTTTAAAATCTCCTGTACAGGGTTGGACGAATTGAACAAATTCCATGAAAAACTCAATGGTAAAAACCTTATACAGATATCTATCATCGTTTTCGAGTCAATAATAATGATAATAATAATTTTTATCCCACTGGTTGGAAAGTACAGTTGAGAGAAATCAATGCACAATAAAGAAAGAAAATGTCAAGTTTAAAAGTAAAAATGAATATAAAAACATATAAATATAAATAATCATATGTAACCATATTATAAAAGTCAGTCAGATAATATGTCACCATATTATAAGTCAGTCAAAATAATATGAACCACACAATAACACAAACAGTGATAAACATCCATGAGTAATAAAAGTAACATATAGATATAAAAATATAAATGTAAATAGTTGTAGACTATAAAAAAGTGAATAAAATATAATCAATACACAATTTCTCAAGTATTCGGTGATTCAAAGCAAAACACTTGAGAGTACACACTTTAACCAAATGTGCTAAAACTGAAGATCTCAGGTTAGTTGATTGGTCAATTCTTGAATGGGTAACAAGTCCTTCGAATTAGCATTTTTTTCAGCTGACTTTTGAATACAATAATATTCGGGGAATTCTCACGAGTTATAAGAAGAATATTGAATAATTCACACCTACTGTAGGTACTCTACGCTTTTATTACACACAGAAGTTCTATGAGCGTTTGGTAAGATTAGATCTTTAGAACGAGTATTGTGGTTATGCTTTGGAAGAAAGGACTTAACATTGGATTTATTTTAGTAAACGTATACACTAGCCTCTAGTATAAAGGTGCTGGCAACTGTAAGAATTTTTAGCTATTTAAAAGCATCTTTACATGAATCACGGTACCCTAGCTTAGCTATTATTCTAAGTGTATATTTCTGGAGAAGAAATATCCTTTTGACAGAAGCACTTATACTCCAGTTGAGAATGCCATATCGAAGGTGTGAATGAAAATTACTATGGTACAATGTTAAAAGTACACTAGAGATGCAGTGATTTGACATAAATTTGATAGAATAGCAGCCTCTCTTCAGTTTATTACATGATGTATCAACATGTTGATTCCGTATTGATTTTTCATCTAAAACAATTCCTAGCATATTCACAGTTTCTACAGGACTAATTGATTTTTCGCTATTTTCATATAGTATCCCATTCGATTCCCTTAGACCACGTCTGCTGAACAATATGGTGTTAGTTTTAGATTTCAAATTGTTTTTTTCAGCCCACAATATGATTTTATCATATATGTCCTCAGCAGTTTTATGGAGCGCGTCCATGTTTTCTTCAAATATCAAAATATTTATATCGTAAGCATAACTTGTAACAAATGCCGAGTTCGTTTTACTCATGAATGGAATTAGATCATAAGCAAATGACAAGAAAAAAAGGGGCCTAAATTAGAACCCTGGGGAACTCCCTGCATAATATCACAATCATCGCCAGTGCATGTGGTACCCCTTTTACACCGGATCTATGAAGCTTAGCTGTAATTTTTTTCCTGTCAAACATTTCTTGTTCCTATGAAAACATTTCCAAAGCACTTTTCACTTATTATTCAATGGTTTACAAAACTTATTTTTTCAAATGACATATCAATAGTAATTGATGAGACATGCTGTGTATTACTGCATATTTCGATAGAGCTCAAAGTTATCTTTCCTGAAATGTAGCAAAGTAGTTTTTTTCCTGTAGACGCACACTATGATCGCGTGGGCTTTGGACAACGCGGCGATAAAACAGAAAGAAATTGTTCAGTAGTAGCTGTCAAATGTTGAGAAATCTTTTCCCATCAGTAATTGAGACGTATAGTTTCAATAAAACTGATAACAATTCACACTATATTCACTACTCAAAAATGAACTTCAACAATAATAATGATAATGACGAAGAACAAACACTGAAAAACTTTGCAACACTGCCGCTTACAATTCGTATCTAGAATTGAATTTGAAAATGAAATCTTTGAACCTTTTCCATAGGTGAAAGCTCATAGGTGCTGGGTCCGGTTACCTGGCCAGTTGGGACCTGTGTTGGCTATCCAATTATTATCAAAAGTTGCATTCAAAATATTGGTGACAATTGCAGTGCTGTGAGGCGATACCCCGTCTTGTCGAAAATATATTTTTCTGCGCTCCATTAGCGGCAATTCCTCACATAAGTTTCGTCTGTCCGAAAACAGTTCACGCACTTGGTTGAAACTTTCCAGGAACCACTGGCAAAAAGCCATGCAGCGTTGAAAATCTCCTGGTCTGAGTTGGTTTTGTATGGCTTGAATGTGTGTTTTTTCAAAATCCTCTTAACGTTAGTTCCTGGTAGGCCTGTTGATATTTTTGAATTTCGCATTGACATTTTGGGATTATTTTCAGCAGCTCTTAAGACGGCTATTTCTTCCATTTGAAATTGATGCATGTGGCTCAAAACATCCTAACGATTGAAGAATTATCGTTTCTTTTTCATATTCTACTAATTGCCTTTCTTGCATTGACAAAAAAATGAGTGACGAAAAGATGCAAAACTCTTGTAGTGCCTCAACCTAATTCAATCACAATATAATCAAAACATTTTGCTGGAAAACATTTCTATTCACGAAATGCTTTTCACGAAATCTGCATTTAAATCGAAAAACAAAATCATTCATAATACTCGTTGGAGTGGATTCCCAGAACAACATTCGAATGTATTCATGAAAGAAAAATACGCTCGATGAAATATTGATGAGAGCCAATGTAATGAATTTATCCCGAGGAACTTTTAATTAGTTTTCCATAAGTGAGCTATGATTTTTGAAAAAAAGTTTTTTGTGGAAGGCTCAATACTTTCTACTGTTTTTTATGTATAGGTATAACCTTCCATGATCTTTTCATTGACGCATGTCAAAGAATTAGAGCTATCACATATTGGATCATTTTTGTGTATGGCTGTCCAGTTTCCTGAAATCAGCAGGTCGATGGGTATCTCTCAAATACTTTTACCATCAGCGCCACCAACACTCATTTTATTGTATATCAATGACTTCTTGGAAAAACAATAAACCATTAAATTGCTTTGCTGACGACAGCACACTTGTCTCGTAATTCCATTTGGATACCAGGACATCTTCACCTGCAGCAGGAAGTTGCATATCTTAATGAGGATCTAGAAGTAATTTCGAAATGGGATGAAAGTAACCAGGTTCAATTCAATGCCACGAAAACCCACACATCGGTTTTCTCCAAAAAAGAATGTCTCTGAACCGTATATAATGATGTCAGGACAGACAATTCCGCTTTCTGCTTCGAATATTTTGTTGAGGGTTGAAAGGAAACCAATATGTCTTGGCACAATTATCTTACTGGAATTGCAAAGGCTGCTCCTCTAAAGCTTGAAACACTATTCCAAACCAGAAAATTGTACACACCTCAGCAATTTTTGATGCTTTATAAAGCTCAGATCAGACCTTCTTTGGAGTATTGTTCTCATGTATGGAGCTTCGCCCCTAAACATACCCTGAAGCTGCTGGATTCCAT
>WOGR01010329.1:0-10963 GCA_015342045.1 Leptinotarsa lineolata
TTTTTCATGAAATTTTGGTCACACCTGTTTAGAGGCACTCTGAATCCAGTGGCGTAGTGATTTTTTCAATAAAAAAATCACTAATAAAAAAATCCCGATTTTCGACTGAGAAAAAATATCGTAGTATGCCCTGAAACTTTAAATAAACATTTCAAATTTTGTCCCAAGGTAGACCTTTTAGTACTTGACAGTTTAGCCTCCAGTTTAGCCTTGTGTTTGATAAAAGCTTGTACTAAATATTTATTAGGTTGAAAGTTGTTTAATATTTTCGTTAAGTCAGTTGAATTACTATCACTTAATATGAGAATTTTCTTCTTAATCTTGACTACCTTGTTTCTGTAAATATTTTTTCCTGAGTTTTTCTCCCCTTTTGACAATCATCAGGAATGTTGTTTCGACGTATGTTTTGCTTAACGTCTGTCTTTTGTTCATTGTTACGTTTTTCATAGTTTTTCCACTTTCCAGTTCCCTTCTATATAGTTCATTTTCTGCAGTTAAAACTTCTATGGACTTGATCATGTTATCATTCAATTTTGTCAACTCCCGTTTATCCTTTTCTAGTTTCCTCATGTCATATTTCAGATTTTCTGCTTCATTTCCAAAAATTTCATTATTTTGTTTGTACACTGGCTATTTTGTTTGCTAATTTTTCTTGTGGCTTGTGTTGGAGGTAGTTTGAGTTTCGGAATTAGTATGATCTATACGTGTCAGTCTTAACTGAGTTTCTAGTTTTTCAATTTTATCATTGGCTATCGAAATATCTTTCTCACGAATATTTATTATTTCTCTGAGTTCTTAGTAGAAGTGAAAACAAACTATTTGTGTGGTACCAAATATTTGAAATCATAGAAACTTTTTAATAAACAACATGTGAACAGTGCAGACTGTTGAACAATAGTATACGTCATGGATCGTTTGAAAATCTAAGAAATTTTCTTCGACTTTATTTTGTATAGCTGGCTCACTTCGATGTTCCGAGTAATAATTCAAACAAGAACTCTCGCTAATTAAATGCAAACGTTGACTGTTTTGTCTTCCGCCTCCACTCCTATTATATTGATGACATATATGTATTCTTTCGTTTTCCCAACTATATATACCCTTTTACCAAATAAATATGTAACCAAATTGACTATGTTTACATCTTATATTTAAACAAATATTATGAATTGAAAAGGGTATATTTTTAGGAGTGATTAATTTTTGGGAAGAAAGGTTTTTGGCTCTTTACTCGTCCACCTTTATACAAATAATGTGGGAAACTTTCCAAGGAGGAAGAAAGCAATTAAGTTTAAAATAAACTCTTCCAGAAAGATGAAGATAAAGAAAAAGAGAACTTTCGAAACGACTACTTTCATGTGTCATCAAATTGTGCATCTGATATAAGTCGGCAAATTAATGAAAATGTGACTTCTACTCTGAACAACCTAACCTTCTAATTAAACATTTTAAAATTCACTAGTAGCGAAAATCATATGTTACAATTTTGGTTCAGTTCCATAAGTTTCGTCAGTACTTCATCAATTATTCTGTAAAAACATATTTTATATGCCACCACTCCTCCTTAAGTCTGAATCGTAAGTACGTTATTGTTTTGAATTCAATGGGTATGCATACTATGCATTAATAGAAGCAAATTTAAGGTGCAGAATGGTGTTCTGGGGTGCATGCAAAACCCAGTTACTCAATGCTATTTTTATAATACAAAAAAGGTAGTTGGATATATTTGCAAAGCAAAATGGACTGATTCCTGTAGGCCGCTATTCAAAAAAAACTTTGTTCTATAAACAGTAAGTTTAGTTTATAAAAATAAGTCTAAATACATCAAGGGTAACAGAGCAAATGTTACACGAAGTTGGAATCCCAAAACCGAACTTGAATCTGTGGTCCCCAACTGTTTGAAAATATTCAGTTGAGTGCCTTTGTCTATAAGAGTAGCTGAAAGTTATGAGATTTTGAGGAGAAAAATTCAAAAATCACATTGTTGGCAAGGTTTACCTTACCACACCTTAACAGATTGACCATATTTTCAACCATAACAATTTTTATTTATACTTATTTATCTTATAATGCCTTCTCTTCTCTTCCTCTTTATTTTTAACTTTATTTTATTTACATTGTAACATGTATTCAGTGTTTGAAATGTTTATATATTTTTTTGGTTTCAGCCCTATCTTTACTTATACTGTAACAAATAGACTAGTTACAAAACTGTTTAACAAGATTTTTTTATTTTTCAAAACAATAAACATGTATATCAAGAGTTTATTTTGAACTTAATTTCTTTCTTTCTGCCTTGGGAAGTAGGGAGCCAGAAACTTTCCCAAATATAGTTATTTTTACTTTGTTATAAAATCATGTGATTGGGCCTATTATGGGCATGTACTATGTCTAAATAAATAAATAAACAACATAACCAATTTATTTATTTTTCCATTACAGGAACTATTCGAAGACATAGGACAACTTCTAGCAGCTAAACTGGTTCGTCCTGGAGTAGCAGAAGTAATTTATAAAAATCTGAAAGATGCCCAGAAAGCGGTTGATACTTATCACAATCGTCAGCTTGATGGACAGCCTATGAAATGTCTTCTAGTTAACAAAAGACCTCTGAATTATCCCACCGCTCCTCCTATTACGAAGTCAGAATCGTAAGTACATTCCTGACGTGAGTGTAGAGGTTATTGCTATGTTATTTTGCTGAAATGTTGCTTTTCATGTCGATAAGTTTGGTATATGTATATGTTTGGGATTGTTTTCTAATAAATGTTTAAGTTGTAAAACTGAATCTTTTTCTAGCAATAAGACACAATGTCAATTAAAGAAAGAGTCGCCTTGTGACGCCTGAACTTTTATTTAAACCATATTAAGGTCAGGAGGGAAATTAAATTTTGTTCCACAGCTAATTTAATTAATTAACGGTCAATTCTGAACATTCTCATAATTTTCAGTTACATACATACAACTTAAAAAAGGGACGATGACGCACATGCGTTATCAACAAAATATGCAATAAAGTACATGCTTTTATTGAAAAACAAAATTTTTATTAGTATAAAAAACCCTTTCGATACAGAAACAATTTAAAGCAATTATCTTAATGATATGTAAAAATAAAATAGAAAAAAATGAAACTTACAACCAGATCGAAATGTTAGAGAGCTAAACGCTGAATATATACTTAATTACGGATCTTGTGAATGCCTCTATAGAGCTTGTAAAAATTTGTCCTGATTTATTAGCCTTTCTTAAAATTCATGACATTGGACTATTGAATCCATACTTTCTTAATGTATCTGTGACATTGGACTATTGAATCTATACTTTTTTAATGTATCTGTACAATAAAGGTTTTCCTTTGTCTCTAAAATTAATAATGTTGAGAAATTCTGGACAATAATAGTGACCTGCTAACAACTTAAATAAAAACAATAATTCTGTCTGGATTCGTCTTACCAAAGTTGTCAAATGAGGATTGAACTGATGTCACTAGTTGTAATGTCCCACTTGAAAACTCTTCCTAATAATGTTTTATGGGCCAAATAATGTATTGACATTTGAAAAAGAATCCAACACCCAGTCCGTTATTTCCAATTTTAAAATGTCCTGGAATCGTTCTGCGAAATCACTGTGATCAATGTAGAGGTTCTCCAAATGTTGGCAGTAAACAAGCAAGTCGTCATTGTTGAAGGATACTGCGGACAAATTAGGGAAATTGCGAAATTCATGTCTGCCGATATTATTCTTGTATAAGAGCAATTTGGCTACAAAAGCAACAATGACATTTTTTGTTTTAATCAAATTCAATTCGTCACCTTGAAGTTGGAGATTGACATCATTAAATAATTTATACAGGTCTGTCAAGTTCGCAATATCATTCTTTGAAGTGATGAGGTTGTCGTGCAATTCTTTGTCTTTGTTTTCCAAGAACTATATTACAGAGTCAAATAGATTGTAAAATCGAGTCAGACAGTTACCTCTTGATAACCAACGCACTTCTGTGTGAAATCGGTTGAAATCGTCATCATTAGCAACACAAAGCTGATTAAATAATCTGTCATTTAAAGAGCTGTTTCGGATTTTATTGACTGTTTTGATGATATATTACAGTGATTGAGAGAGGCGCTCGCTCAAATTTTCTGCAACCAAAAGTTGTCTATGAATGACGCAATGTACAGCGAGCACATCTAGAATTTTATATTTTGAGTACGCTATGGAGCTTTTGTAACGTTCTGTCATAGCCGAGGCGCCATCCGAAGCAGCTGATATAATATTCTTCCACTCGGGCGCATTTTTCCAAGCTCCTCATATCATAGTTGACAGGAGCTTCGTTGGGGGGCGCAGCGGTCTTGCTCCAAGCAATGATGCCACCCATTTTTTGTTGAACTTTTTTATAATGAAAAAATATAGCTTTTATTGTCGCCTCCTGCTCAGGAGACCTTTTGATTTTTTTTCACACACATACAGGTCGCCTCCTCTTCGCGAGACCTTCGGATTTTTGAATTCACATACATGGCTCCCTTTACGTGGTTATCCAAACCACCCCGGCCTGGATACCGGCGTGAATAAGGGAGGCCCTCACTTCACATTTTTGACTGAACTTCCACATAAACTTTTACATATTGATGACTTCACACATAGACAATCACAACATCTAGAGAAGTGTAAAGTGTGTAAAGGACAGCTTGACGTTGAATTTTATAATTGAAAATTTTGAGATTACTTCAAGGTAGAAACATTGAATTTATTTCAATATTTGGAATGATTTAATTTTTCCGGATTATAATAAATATTATTTGTATCTATTAATCATTTATTGATTCCAAAAACGTTCTCAAAGTAATATGAAAAAACCACTTTTATCACTTATGATTACAGTAAATTATATTTAAATCAATAAATTGCAAATGAATGTTAGTTACCACAATATATTATTTGGAAATATATGTATTTATGTATATTTATGTATATTTGATTCGGACTGATACAAAATACGCCTTGTAGGTTCAAAAACATTTGATTAAATATCGTGAATACAGTTGCCAGTTATCCCGCAAACATACGTAGATGTCTTTACTTTTACTCTATTGGTAACTTTTTTGAGAAACTAAAATGTTGACTGGCTAACTTCAGGAACTTTCCCTCCGATCGCGACAGATGACGGTTGTACCGATAACGACCCTTCTCAAAGATGGCATGTGGATGTCGTCTTCGTAGTGAATTCCAAAAGTGACGTGTTTTTTGAAGAATTAAGACGAGTTTGAATGAATATTGAAGTAAAAGATATTTTGAGAGGACTGCCGGCCCCCTATCCCAGTAACCAGGCTAGATGTCGACGAATTCGACGAGGTCTTCAGTGCGATAATAGATGTGTTATTTGTGAAAGTCATATTGAGAGGACCAGCGGCTCCATTACTGAAAAAATGAAGTGTTCTTATGAGAGAAAAAGTGAATGTGAAAATTCAGGGCGCAGCAAGAGAACTGCACCCCAGAACGAAGCTCCGATTCACTATGGACAGGAAGAGTTTGGCCAAATGCGCCCGACGGAGAAGACCATATAGATTAAAGAAGAAGAAGAAGCTAACTTCAGGGGGTTGGCTTCTCAGTATGCCCATACATCGTGAAAATTCACTCATCATTTTTCCCCAACGCGCCATCAGAAGTATAACTTCAATAATCACATTGAATTTCATGACATTTACTTCTTCATTGATTTTTAGGTTAGAATTTTGAAAACAGGTCGTTTATTGATATGCGAAATAACAATGGGTCAAGTGCAAACTTTATGAAAAAAAACGTGTTTTCTACGATACTATTTCCCTAAAAGACTTTCATGATGTCATTCATGATTCAGATCGCAAATGTATATTACCTATTGTAAGTTATTTTTAGTAATGTTTGATAAATAATTTTTCGCTGAAAATTGACCTTCATTTGTATCCGTCTATGGAACATAAATGCACGTGGTCAGAATATATGCCGTCAGCTTAACCCAAAATTCGTCTAGACATTGAGCTGATTGTATAATAAAACATGTATATAATGCGAAATTCATTTTAATTAAGGAATCTGATGAATGAATTATTCCTTTTTGGGATAGATCGGATCATGTCAGTTTCGTCTCAAAATAAATATGATTGGCTTTTTATTCGTATATTCGGGTATATGTGTCGATTACAAATACCTGGCTCGCTAGTTCAAATAATGTTCTTGAAAATCCGAGGTATTACGAGTATTCTGTAGAGCAAATATTGCCCTGCCACACCTTCAAGATACATTTCGTGAAATAGGAGCAGATCCGTATCGAATAAAAATGAGAGAATAAGAAAGATTTTCTAATTATTGAAATTATTTGCTTTGATAAGTTTGTTGGTTGTTAAAATGGAAACTAATGTGTCTTGGTACAATCGTACTTTCGCACAGGCACCGATCTTAGGGTGCCTTAAGGATTTTTCTGCAGTGCTTGTGTTTGGTTCTTGAAGAAATTTGTGTTTTTAACAAGTTTCAGAAGAATACATCACATCAGGGATGGTAACTGAGATTGAAATAGATGCTTTCGGTTTAAGATCCAATTTTTCAGAAGGATGGGGAACCTCCACACTTACTGTTTCTGTAGGAGAAAACCTTGATGAGGAATTTCCTGATCGTCATTGGATTGGGCGTAGAAGGCACATTGAATGGCCCCGGACCTAGCACCCCTTGACTTTTTCTTGTGGAGTTATGAAGAGGGGCAAGTATTCTTGACAAAACTACGACAACGAATCACAGATGAGTGCGCTATTATAACTAAAGAAGTTCTGACAAATTTAAGGGTGGAATTCAAAAGTAGACCCTATTATTGTCAAGAGGTTCGTAATTGTCATTTTGAACATCTCTTTTTCATGACTGGCATTTCTTATCATTCTTTCTTGCTAATCGAAAATCGGTGACCGAAGAGACCTCTAATTCATGTAGAAATGTTTTTTTGAACCCTCTGAAATAAGAGTAGCCCATAGTCCATATATGTACAGACCTAGTAGAATATACAAACATTTTATTAAATTGTTATTGAAAGTAAGTGAATTAGTGCAGTCAATTTTGAAATTTCTGATTGGCTACACTACGTACTCATTGTATGAGTATTTTAGTCAAGAAAATATTTATTCGAAGTACGATCGTGTCATCAGCAAATCATTGAAACTTTGAAAATAACTCAATAAATTGTAATTTAAAAAGCTCATATCAAAAACCAAACATTTCTGTCTATGGATATCTGATATAAAATATAACAAAATACAAGTGGTTGGTAAAATTTTATTTCGACATTGTAGAGGCGCAAAACTAATAATTGAATCGACTTAACTCAGCATTCTTTCAAATCTGTACATCTTCTGGGTACCTTTTTTAATTATAATTGAACTGACCTAATTTCTGCGTTCAAGATCTCAAGTAACAGGTAGCTGTTCTAGGCGACTTTCTTTCCAACCCCCGTATACAACACCGGACGTAGGAAGATTGCAACGTAATCGAATATCGCCAAAGTTTGTACGTACGCAAGCAGGTATTTAATGAAGGCCTCTGTTTTGGTAAATTTATAATTTGATGAAAGGCCAAAATTATGTATCAACTTACACGGTTACCCGATTCGTGAACATGGCGTAATTAAATTAAAAGTTTTGGTTAACCTGGAATAAAATTCGTCGTTAACTTCAAGATTTTCCACCCCAAGGTATCGTTCATAATAGCATGGAGTAAAATATGAAATTGAACCCGGTCGCAGACACAAAGAGGATTCATCATCTTTTAGAAGAGAGTCACTTTCGACACCACTGAAAACGTTGACAATATACCGTGCCTCGAATTTGAAAGTTGCTGATGGGAATACCGGGAAGCAAAATCGAGAAAATGCCAAATGCATTTTGAAATAATGAAAAGTCTTGTTTAGATTATAGCTTGCTCGTTGAACCAGAGTGTATCTAAATGCTGTACAAATGTGTGTCGTTGGAAATTTCTCATATTTTGAGATCAATTGACAAACTAACAAGGAAAGAGCTACAGTTTCTAAGGTTTCAATTTTTCGTACTCCACAAATAATGGGTAATTTTTTAAGAGGTATAGGATTTCATTTTCAAAAAAACACAGAACATTTGAAAACATTGGTGAAATCTTTATTGAAATCGATAAAATGATCAATATAATTTAATGTTCAAAGGTGCGTAAGGTCCAATTTTGGCACACTCTCTTTTTCATATCGACCGATATTTCACGTATTAATGCTTCAATATTGGCTTCCAGAGCGTCAGTTGTTGCTGGTTTATACCTGTAGACATGAGCCTTAACATAACCCCATAAGAAATAATCCAAAGGTAAATCACACGATTTAGGCGTTCAAATGACGGGCTCCAAAAGTGAGATGAATTGTTCACCGAAGGCGGCTCTTAATTGGGCCATCGTTTCGCGTGCCGTGTGGCATGTGGCACCGTCTTGTCGAAACCACATGTCAGGCATGTCCAATTCTTCCAGTTTGATTTACAAAAAGTCGTCAATCATCACACGATAGCGCTCGTCATTCACAGTAACGTTCCGGCCACTGTCGTCTTTGAAAAAGTACGGCCCGATGATGCCACCGACCCATAGTCCACACCAAATAGTGACTTTTTCGGGATGCATCGGTAGCTCTTGCAATGCTTGTTGTTAACTTATCCATTCAACCAGAAATGAGCCTCGTCGCTGAACACAATTTTTCGATAAATATGTGGATCTTCCTCCAACTTTGCCAGCGCCCATTCACCAAATGTTGGACGTTGTGGAAGGTCGTATGGCTTCAATTCTTGCACCAGCTGTATCTTATAAAGTTTTTCACCTAAATCCTTTCGCAGAATTTCCCACGTAGTGGAGTAACAGAAGCCCAATTGCTGTGAATGGCGGCGAATCGACATTTCACGGTCATTACGAACACTGGTGGATACAGCCACAACATTTTCTTCGGTCCTCACTATACGTATGCGTGTTGGTGGTTTAATGTCCAATAATGTTAACTGGGTTCGAAATTTAGTCACATGCTTCCGAATAGCTCCCTCAGTCAGCCGACAAAACTGCCCATAACATGAAAGTTGTGCACGATGCACTTTCTTAACCGAGCATGAAGTTTGATATTGAAATTCAATAATTTGCAAGCGTTGTTCATTCTTAAGTCGATTCATGGTTAAATTATAGAACAAACTGAACAAGTTTGACAATGATACAAGACACGATTCACGCGTGATCTGTCAGAAACAGTGTTGCCAAAAAGATACCAGCTAAAAAATCACTCATTAGAATGGAAATAGACATAAAAGATATGAAAGAGTTTCAGTATAAAATTCCATCCACTATTTATCTATCAAACTATCTACCAATCTCACAACAACTATCATCCTCAATGTTGAACTTTGGAATTTCGGGAAAGTCATCAATGTACATGTAAAAGTAGTTGATTTGGAAGGGTTTTCTCTCTCGATTTATGGAAATTCCTATGCACGATATGTATATTTCTATGAAGAGTTTTACTTTAGTTATTTCTTTCCTTCTCTCTTCGGAAGTTTCGCACATTGTTTGATAATGGAAAAGTAGAAAGCCAATAATATTTTTTTAATGAAAAATATGTTTCCTCCGATAAAATTGTCAGTAAATATTCTATCAGATCATCAATTCTGACGTGAATTTTCAAATTGTAAACTGGTTAATATACCACTGGAGTGTGTTTAGCCTTCTTAAGGGCGACAAATTTTTATGAATAGAGTGACTGATAGCATGCAGTCTGTTTTCAGTCTAGGACCAGCCAAGTCCGGCTCTGGTGAGGTTCAAAAGGTACAAAATTTCCAGTTTCATTCTATAATGAAGTTCGATTATTCATGAAATCATACTAAGACTCAAATATATAACTCTAAAAGTGTATTGCTTGATGATATGAAATATCATCAAATCATTCATGAAAACTATTATATTCAAATAATTGTTGATATTGTCAAAATACAGTAATTACCTATTTCATATCTTGTTGCATAATATGAAATTGAATGATTTTAATCGAAGAGTTATTGTAATTATTAGAAATTCAATTCCGACAGTGATTTATATTCGAACGATACACTAAGGATGAAATAGGATTAAAATGGAAAGTTATGGGTACATTACTCAGTATATCAGTTTTTGAAGGCCGTCACAAAAATTCCTATTTTTATTTTTGGTGAAGTAAAATACTTAGACGATAGTTTAGACGTTTATGGTAAACGCAATGCAGGAGGCACGCTGTATATGTTATATCACTTACTCTGTCCAAGTACAGTTATTTCATTGGAGGTCATGCCAGTTAATAGTGGCACCCTTGCGAAATGTCCACTTTTCAGAAGATCCATTGAGTTTTTGGTAAGAAATGCACCCTTATGTTCTTTCTCTATAACAGGAGAAAATACTAATCCAGTTTCAAAGAGATTCGGAAAAACCTGAAACAAAAAGTCAGCAAACATTATTTATGGCTTCATTTTGATATAATTCAGTTTTTTTTCTGAAATATATGAAAGAATGAGTCATTTACCGAAGAAATCACTCTTTTCTGAGCTTCTTGCAGTTTACTCAGTTCAAATTTTCGTAAACTCTCAACAAGTTCGGTTGAATTGTTAGTTTTGATTCCAAGATATGATCCGATATCGTAAGCAATTTTTCTGGGATTTTTCTGAACGCCAAGTGCTCCGCTCATCTGAAAATAGAAGAATATCAGGATACTGAAAATTGTTTTAGATCGATAGATATATAATGATATACCGTGCGTTCCACGAAGCGCTCACAACGATCAAAATGCTCCTGCAACCGTTCCACATAACGATCGCGGTCGTTGTGGTCGCGTCAAAAACGTCACTCATGACGTCATTACTTTCGCTCACGGGAAGCTCACAACGACCCACCTCAGGAGGTGGGTCGAAGTGGACGTTGAGAATATTTCGGC
>WOGR01010330.1:0-10963 GCA_015342045.1 Leptinotarsa lineolata
CCGTATTGGGCTTCTATAAAGAATAGAAGACAAGAACCACGCTCTTGCCTCCGCAACACCCGCTGCTAGTCGTGGCACCTGTATCGTTATCTTGCTCGGAATTCAAAAAGAGTAAGGTAACGTTACACAATAAAGACAATAACTCTTAAATATTCAAAGTTTAAATAAATTATTCTCAAGAGAAATCAGTTTTTTTTGGGTTGAATAGCCGTACTATCATCATGACAGAAGCAAATTTAACTCTTTTGGAGACATACAATCGTTATGGTATGACTGCCTCGTCACATAATGTTATCCAAAAGGTGGTGATGATGTCATGAGACAAGTATCTTGTTCCGAAATTTCAAATACACCATTGACGATGATTTAAACGAAAGGAGCTTTTTTTTTCAAAACAACTTCTTTCACATAAACCTTGAATTACACGGAAGACACTTTTTTGAAGAGCCATGACAATTATCTATCTACGTAAGAGGAGTTCCTGTCGTTTCTTTACATTCTTTTTTACAGCGGAAGTATTTAATTGTCGAAGAATATTTCAGAATGTTTTCGCAGAAGAATATAGGAATAAAGAAATACAAAAAGCATACAGAAGGAGACAGAGGAATCGGAAGGGTTAGTATTCCAATGAGGCAGTAAGACACCAGAAGGGTTACAGCAAAAAATACAATACTCTACCTCTTGGGTATACATACGCACATGAAAGTTGAGAGGGGGTATTATTCAAATCCAGATATTTAAGATCTAAAAGAATGCGGTGCGATAAGCAACATAAATGTGTGACTTCAAAAGTAAGTTTTCATTAATACATTTCAGATAGACGCTCTCCCATTGCTGTATCAACTGAATCTGCCAGCAAGAAGGCGCTTTCTTTATCATTTAAGCTGTAGCCATCTAGGCCAAAATATGCATCTCTTGAATCGTACCTTATTGAAGTCGTGCCTTATCGAATTTGTCGGCTGTTCAAGGTGCAAGATTCCCACTCTAATGGTCGGAGCAACCTTCTAATATCAGAGCATTTTTACGTCTCAGCTACTCCTGACGGTTAGATTCAGCTATGCAGGGCTTTTTCGCCTCTAGTTTGGATGAATCATTGTTGGATCATTATGTTTATGTTATTGTGTTTTCATCTGATGGAGCATTTGCTTATACTACTCAAGACTTTCGTGCAAGGCATATAGATATATCCTGCTCTTGAAGAGGCTCCTGGCAGCACCAGTAGCTTTTAAGGTGGATTCAAGAGTTGGAGAAGTGAGGAACTGCTACTCTTAATCCTATATCACAGGGATGGAGCCAGTTGGATCCATTTGATCAACCTCCAACCCCTCTGTAAACTCCGCTCAGAAGTTGAAGAAATGAGAAGCTCTTTCTTCGTTAGATTATAGAGATGGGGCTAATTAATTTAAAAATTATTCACAAAGAAACAATGATTATTTGTATACAAACAGAATAGTCCCATGAATGTTTACGAACTTCCATATGACTACATAGTGAAACAACAAAACAAATGGTAAAACTGTAACCTCTGGAATAGAATGAATCACAAATACAATACTCTTCTCCACGCGCATGGTTGGTGAAGAGTATTGTATTTCTGGTGATTAGGAAAACTATTTGTTTGTGCATCTGGTGATGAGATAGCCAGATCACAATACAAGTATTAGAATGCAAAAACATTATCGGTTACATGATATATAATTGAAAAAGTAATAAGGCAGGTTGTGATTGTGCTTTGAGATATTTTTATGAGGGCCAAAATCTACCACAAGTTATTTTTCGAAAGCCAGTTATTTTTATTGCATTTGGAAGAGTAGAGTTCAAATTTGATGGATTGAGAACAAATCATGTTTGTGAAGCATAACCTTGGGAATGCTAGGATAAAAAAATCGTAAGAAATCGTATCGTGAGTAAAGTTCAGAGTGTAAACATTGTTTAATTATTATTATGTATAGTATTTTTTCAATTCAAACTGAAGTAAAATATTTTGAAGATGTAATCTGAAATTACATGGTGGGTGTCATAGTGGGCCAATTTCATCTATGAGATCGTAATAGTCATCGAAATATTTGAAAAATTCACTGAAGTTATAATGAAGTGAGGCACGATCAATGGTTTATATAGATTTTTAGATTGTAGAAATATCGAAAAAACTTATCAGCCTCAAAACATCTTTCGTACCTAATTTCCGGAATATTTTGTGAATATTGCGTCGAGAAAAAACACATCATCCAACTGATTTGAATTATTATATCAGAATGCTGGCATAAGGGATTATTTCATTCCGTTTGGGGCTTCATTTATAAGATGAAACTGTTACTACTTCATTGAGTATTCTAAACAGAACCTATCTCAGATGAAATTTTCGTATATACGGTGTAGCGTCGACGAATTCAGTCGAGTACTAAACAGAACTACTCTGCCCTGCAGTGACAAGGAGTGATACTCCAAAACCATAGGTGATCACTCGGTTGAGTTCAACGAGGTCCTGTTGTTCGACAAGCGAAAAGCATCCTCAAGAATTTCCTCTGTGAGAAAACTTGCAAATTATATGTGGAATATATTCCAATACACGAAGAGGCTTCTGTTATTAAGGAACGTTGGAGAAGTAAATATTTCAAATTCCAATTTGAAATACTTAGTTGCTCAATTCCTTTAAACTATTTGGATCTTCGTTATTTTCCATGTGTTGATCATTATTCAAATAAATGCTTTCATATTATATTTCACAGTTCCAAATGTTTTAGATTCATAGCTCAAACAACAAGATTTATCATCAAATACATCACATGTTTGATGAAACCAGATGAAACGTATACGTTACTAAATAATCATTTGTAACTCATTATCGGACGTCTGTTTGCCTGTTTTAGTGTTAATTGGTGGTGACGTTGATAATGAAGAGAATGTGGAAATAAGTACGATAAAATACCTTCCACGTCATGAAATAGTTATTACAAGAATTCGTTGTAAATAGATCAGATGCTAGTTGTTTTGATATAAAAAATATTTGAAACAAAAAACAGTATCGTTTAATTTGAAAAGGGTATATTTTTAGGAGAGGTTAATTTTTTGGAAATGAAAGGTTTTGCAAAGAAGTAACTTTCAGACACAAACAGTATCGTATTGCATCTGTTTAGGAGGATTCTTTGATTTTTCGAAAGGTTATTTCCATAATGGACAGGTGGAACAAGTTCATATTTTTTCCACATATAGTATGATATATAGGTACCTCTTACTATCTATAATAATACACTCGATTCATTTTTAACGTGCAGATACTATGGAATAAATATTTCGACTCAGCCCTATTAAGGTTTTGTCACCAATGTATTGCAGTTAATAAAATGCTAATAAGTGTAAAAACGAAATCATAAAATGATACTTATCTGAAAAATTCAACAAAAATGGTTGTAGAAGTTATCTTAGAGCTTTCGGAAGTATGCACCAATAAAACTTTTTCCAATTCTAAGAGAATTTTTATCAACACGAAATCGGAATGGCATTGAGCTCATCTTTGTCCCCGATTCTGAGTAAAATCGAAACTTACCAGAATGACACAAAGATATAGTTGAGATATGCTGAAGATATATTCGCTATTTGGAACCAGATCCTAGATGATATCAACTCTGTTTTAATTTATATGAATACAGAAGAATCAACAATTAAATTCAAGTTAGAATATGAAATGCATAAAAAACTTCCCTAACCTCTTCCTTATGTGATGATCAATCAATAGATAAATACTCCTGACACGAGTATTTATCGACAGTAATATCGCAAGACCTCAAAATTTTATCGAAAAATCAACATTTTTCAAACGAAGACTTTGTTATTTAGCAATAATCAGTAGAGCAACCAACATGTTGAAACGTACGATAGTGGTTTTACCTATTGCTGGTTACTCGATTGATACTGCTCAAAAATAACAAACTTAAAACATTTTTAGGTCGGATGGTATTCGTAAAGAGAGAAAGTACACTCATTAGAAAACATAACGTCTTCTAATTGGATGATATTTTTATCCAACATGTACATCATTTGCTCACAAAAATAAGTTCTATCAAAATCGTCTTCCATGAGCTCCTGGGTAGGTATCATTTTATAGAGATGCATTTTATTTTCTCTTAATATGTTTACTATCGATTTATGGCTAACATTGAATGTAGTGGATGCCTGTCTACTAGATGTATGTGGGTTTTCCTCCAACTCAAGCGTCACATCTAATTTGAGCTCATCACTCATTGCATTGGCAGCTGCTTTTTTTATCTGCCCCGTATTATCAAACTCACGAAACTGCTTCTCTATTTTGCTTATTGTTCCTTGAGATATGGGCGGTAAATCAGGAAATTTCTCATGAAATAAGCAAGCTACTTCCTGTTGTGTTCGTGTTTTATCTCCGTAACCAATCTGTTATTTTATGCATTTCCGTTAATATAACCATTTTTCAGACTTGAAGTTAACGAACTTCAAACTCAAAACTTAAACTCAACATGAAATAAGTTTTGAGTATATTGCAACAAGTTTTGAGTGTATTATATCGATTTTCGGTATCCACATGATTTTAATTTATTTATTCTACTTGTTGAAAGCGATAACTTTTTTGAATAGAGAATGAAGAAACCTTTTAAGCGATATATCACAAGCCAATACTTCCTATTTAAAAAATTGGGGGTTGTACCTGTCATTCGACGGGGGTTGAAGGTAGGGGTAGCATTTTTCTTTGAATTATGTTAAATTATAATTTGTATTTGACGTGTTTCGGGATTTTTTTAAAAATATGTACAGTAACCGAAATAATGAATTTATTTCAGTTGGCTTTTACACACTGTATACAAATTACATGATCATGACAAACTCAATAACATTCGTATCTGACAACTAACTTCAAACCTATGTTCCCAGTTTATCCGAAAAATTGAGACAAATTGTTAACAGATATGATGTAAGAACGATTTTTATAACTACCAATACATCGAGATATCTTCTGACAAGTACAAAACCCGGAAATATGGTTGTAAAAACAAAAAACTGTAAAGTAAAACTTCAAGACTCCCAGATTTAAGAAAAAAACGCGAACATTGTGACTGTATAAAGAGATTCGGGGATAGCGGATCAAGTTTTGAAATTAACCGGTGATCACACAATAAAATGGAGTGAAACGTAAATGGTTACAAGAAACCTAAGGAAAAAATATGAAAACTCTGAGAAGAAGTGTATTTAAAATAGCTCTGTGGAAATTAATCGTAACTGATTATTACTGCTGATGCAAAATGATCAAAACGGAAATATAAACCTGAATTGAATTATCAGAAAACATCTTGTATGTGTGTGTATTCATTCAGATTATCGAATATAACATCTAAACATTTCATTCTCTTGGCATTTGTCAGAGGAAATATACTTGTTTCCGATTGAGGCATTCTTCACAAGTAAATTTATTGGGCTTTGAGGACAAAAAAGAATCATTTACCAAAATGTTAACCATCTACTATCGATTAGTCAAAATTTATGAATTTTGAAAGTTACTGACTTATTGGAATCTTCAGTGGTTTTTTATATCACGTAATAACTTTTCAGGTGAAATTTTCAGTTTGTTTTTTATAGGAATATAGGCTTTCACTGCTGGCGTCAATGTTTTGATTGGTTTTGCCGGCAAAACCTGGAAACCAATCAAAACAGTTTGTTTTTCATTACAATTAAGTGGATACTGATTTAGATTTGTTGAGTTTTTTGGTTGTGGAAGATTATAAACCCAAAAACAAAAGGAAACACTGAATCCTCCACAATAAAAGTATTTCAAAACACAAAATAATCGTCGAAATACAGCCAATTCCAGATCATTGACTGAATATTCTAATTCTAAAGCAATAATGACGATAATTTGTTTTCCTTATATTCTTCGAATTTCAGAACCTTCCTTCTTTATAAAAGAAAGTTACAAAACAACATTACTGACACTGAGTTGCGAAAAAAAGTGTGGCACTTCGTATAAGAATGAAGTGTTTATAATACTTTTTTTATGATTTTACTACATCATTTTTGAAAAATAATTTTAATTTTTGTGAATTCATTCAATTCATTCAGTTTCGAAACTGACCGAAGAGTAATTGAAAAAAAAATTGATGAAAATAAAAGAATTATGTCGCAGTCTGGAAGAACTTCAGTAGCATGATTATGGTATCCGAATATTTTTCAATTATTAGAAACATTGACGAAAAAACATATCTCGAACATTTTTCAGCCACACTCCATATTTCTCCATTAATGGATTCTCGAGCGAAAGTTATTTGTTGAGTAATTTCACGAATTATATTGTTATTATAACCATGAGTCGTTAGGAAATGTTGAATGGTTTTTAAATTTCACGGTGTTCTTTGTGACAATTTCACGATAAAATGAAGGAACAAGAGAAAACAGTGTAAAAAATTTATTAATTTCTTGCGATGATCAGTTGTCATATCAAATGACTTTCGTTACAGTATGATGAAGATTTACAAATCAATCACAGGGGAGTCATCAACCGTTGAAGTCATATAAAAATTGCTTATTTGAAAATAAAATTTCGCTTCTTCCCGAAATTTTTATACACAATTAACAAGATTTGGTTATAAACTGACCAATTCTCATTGAAAGTAGTCATAACTTCGTAATATAATTCTGTGACATAAAGAAAACAAACCATCATTGTAAAAAATATAAGGATTAAAAAAAACATGAAACGTCGTCCAAGATGTCTCATCAAATATCCAAATTCTTGTACATCGTTCTTACACAAAGTTTGTAGTGTGAAATAGTCATATAAACTCGCCTCACTTGAGTTATTGAATGATATAATTTCTAAATGAATCAATATTTCATATTTCAAAAGATCTCTCGAACGGGGGAAAAGTAAAAATTATGAAATCGTATTACAATTCTCTACAGTTTCCAGTATATAAGGTTTTTCCAAAACGTTTGTCCGTTTCAATGTCATCTGTTTCAGTGTTTAACAATAAACATTTATTGTACGGTGTCGTGGTGCATACTGATTGATACAAAATTTTGTACTTTATACATTGATGCTGTTCATTTCATTCCAAATAACCAATGTGCTTCTGAAACAGCCCGAACAATTAACCAGACAATTGGCAATTATTATAATGTTAATGAACGCACTATTCGACTTTGGTTTGTGAAATTTCATTCCGCAGATTGTAGCCTTGAAGATCAGCCCCGAAGTGTTTGAACTGCAGTAATCCAGGACAAGGATTTGGGGACCCTGGTGGAGACTGACCCATAACAAACGGTGCGTGGGATGACGGAAGAATTGGGCGTCAGCTCTCATGCGAATTTTGATGGTTTAAAACGTAATGAAAAGTTCAAAGAGCTCGAAAAGTGTGTGCCCCATAATTTGAAAGATCGACAGAAAATGTACGTTTTGAGTTTTGTTCTTCTTTGCTTTTGCGCAATAAAAACGATTCGTTTTTGGATCGGATCGTCACGTATGATGAAAAGTGGGTCCTCTATCATAGCAGGAGACATTCAGGACAGAGTTTGGACACCGATAAGCCATCCAGGCACTTCCAGAAGGCAAAAAACCACCAAAAAACGATGGTTACTTTATGGTGGTCAGCGGCTAGTTTAATTCACACTATAACTTTTTGCAACTGGATCAAACCATCTTCGCAAAGTCTTATTGTGAGATGATAAACGAAATGTGTCGATGGCAGTCAGCACTGTTCAACAGACGTGGTCCGATTCTGCTCTACGATAACGCTAGTCGGCACATTTCACAAATCACCGTCCAAAAATTAAACTAATTAAGCGTCGAAGTTCTGTACTACCCACCATACTCCCCAAACCCCTCGCCAACAGAATATCATCGTTTCAAGCACTAAGATAACTTTCTCACCGGTAGAACTTTCGCCAATAAGAACGAAGCAAAAACGACCTTCGTCGACTTAGTCGATTCTTGAACACCCAAATTTTTCTGCTGATGGAATTAATCGACTTGTTTTTCGTTGGCAAAAGTGTACTGATCCAAACGGCGCTTATTTCGATTGAATTGAATAAGTGTTTACTGAGACATTACAGTTTGAAGAAGACTCATGAAAACGGACAAAACTTGTGAATGAAACAACCTATTACCTGCTAGAGCCAGCAAATCTTCAGCAATTCACAGTTAAAAAGTATCCTTATTTGATTATAATGCAAACGGGATGATTTCTCAAACGTATGACAGACAATATGAATAGCTATTTCAAAGAAAATACCAGCTGTATGTGGATGCAACACAATTCTCAATAAAGCAACTCAAGCTAAATCATGAGTAGTTACAAATCGGAAGTAAGACTTTTAAAAGCTTCGTATTTTCTAAAATTCCAATTCTGAAAAATATATTCATGTTAGGATTCGCATGTTGAAAAGTGTGACCTTGTTAACCTTTATCTCGCCTAAGTTTCGACTTGTCGATGGTTAAGGGATGACTATCTTTAAGGCACTCTAAGAGCGGTGCTTGTGCGAAAGTAGCGATAAACTTTGGATTTGAATTGCTGGAGACTGAATTAATTTGGTAAAACGTACTCAGGGAGCTCATTCCATATGAACGCAGTTCTCCAAATACAATGTTTCTTGAACAGTGAAGTTCGAGTGTACTGAGTTGGACCTCAAAACGATGAACATCCACGGTCCGTCCTATATTTCTGTTATGTACCGCTCTTGGTGGAATCAAATATGTCAAGTCACTTGAACACCTCCCGTGAAAGTAGCTATAGAAAAGAGACAAATCTCCAACCTTTCTTCGATGTTTCAGACTATGAAAGTTGCAAATGATATTCGTGTCTCCAATCAGGCGGATGTCTCTTTTCTGGATGGAACCCATCAGCTTCAAGGTATGCTTAGGGGCGGAGCTCCATACATGTGAACAATACTCCATAGACGAAGGTCTGATCTGAGCTTTATGAAGCATCAAAAGTTGCTGGGGTTTGTACAGTTTTCTGGTTCGGAACAGTGTTTCCAGCTTTTGAGAAGCAGCCTTTGCAATTCCAGCGACATGATTGTGGCAAGACATATTGGTGTCCATTTCAAGCCCCAACAAACTCATCGAAGCAGAATTGCCTGTACCGACATTATTATACCGGTTCAGAGACTTTTTTTGAGAAAACCGATGCCTGATGGGTTTCCGTAGCATTGAATTGAACTTGCTTCCTTTCACCCCAATTAGAAATCACTTCTAGATCCATATTAAGATATGCAACCTCATGCTGCCGGTGAAGATGTGCATTCACAGCCGATTTTGAACATATTTTCATGAGTATATTCTTGTACTTACTTGTAATTAAAGATATTTCGAATGTAATTTATTAAACACTTGTACTTATTTGTCCAAAGTAATGGATATTTTTTTTTATTTCTGAAATACGTGACTTTCATCATCAACTGATAGCGAAATGTGCTGTGCAACAGATATGATCATATATATTGTGTCAAATACATGTCAATTGTGACAATTGAGTTTTGAATGTAAACGGAACGCATGCATATTGTTAATCATATTTTGACCTGATAATGGTACCTACTTTTGAGTGAAATACAAGAAATAGCGCCTTAACAATGCTGGATTATGAAAATTCAACAAGAACCCAGGAAAAGGCAAGTGAAGTATTCAACAGTGAACATACATATCGACGAATCTCTCAATCTATAATGAGTGGGAATCCCGTGTAACTGAATACATCAAAGATTTATTTATTTATTCAAAATTTGGGATACGAACAGGTTATTACCCATAAAAGCGTCCACTGATAGTAGTGGTTACAGAGATACTCGGTATCAGCAGATTCAAGAAAAAAATTAATAGAATGATAGATTTCATAACCAATTATTCATTATTTTTGATATGAGTAGAATGTTCTTTTCATAGTTATTTTAAAGGAATTCAACGTAATAGAGAAAAAATCTACGCTACTACAGTATTTGTTGAAAGAATGACACATTCTAGTAATTGGGGAATTTTTTCCCAAATTTGTGTATAAATTCGGACTGGCAAGTAATTTTCTGTGCCTAGTGTTCCTTTGAGAAACTTGATAAAAAACCATTGATACTAGATTGAGTGAATCATAACAGTTTGTTATAATTTCATAAATGAAAATTAAGTAGGTTACTATTCTTCGTTGTTCTAGAAGCTGTTTTTTGTAGTGAGATCAAATTTCGCTTATGCCAAGTGTTACATACGTCTTCGTTATTTTGAAGTTCAAGAACCTTACAAATCTGTTCTGGAGTCTTTCTAAACGTAATTTATGTATATTATAGTGTGGGCTCCATATGACACTCCCAAAATTAAGTTTACTGTAAACGAGTGCATGGTAAATAGATTTGATTGCTGCCTCGTTGATGAAGTATCTGCGTATTCTGCAAAAAAATCCCAAGGTTTTGCTGCAGGAATTTATTACATAATCCGAATAAGGGGTAAAAGTCATTTTTGTATCAAAATAGATTCCAAGATCTTTAATTTGGTCTACTCTGCTAATAATATTATTTCCCAGGGAGTATTGAAAATGTATAGGTATATTATTTCTACGAAAAAATATACATATATTTATTATGTTAAGTTTCAATTTATTGAGGTTACAGTATTCTAAAAAGGCATTGAGGTCTTCTTGAATCTTTGAGCAATCTCTAATCGTCGTTACTTTTCTGAAGATTTTTGAGTCATCAGCATATAATAGTACTTGTGAATGCTTGAAGCAATCTTTCAAATCATTCACAAATACTAGAAAAATTAAATGGGCCCAAATGTGAACCTTGAGGGACTCACGAGGTTACCACAAAAGGCAACACTGTCTTTGACAGATCACGCGTGAATCGTGTCTTGTGTCATTGTCAAACTTGTTCAGTTTGGTCTATAATTTAACCATGAATTAACTTAGAAAATGAACAACGCTTGCAACTTATTGAATTCTATTATCAAAATTCATGCTCGGTC
>WOGR01010331.1:0-12073 GCA_015342045.1 Leptinotarsa lineolata
AAAGGTAAGGCCTCGTTAATCCATTGCTCGCACAAGTTTCGACTTCTGAGGGTTGACGTTCGTCAGCTGGTTAACGGAACGAACAATTTTAGAACAACAACAATTGCATATAGTCACTGGAAATGATTCTGAAACGTTGCAGGTAGATAATCTACAAAACATTGCTTGTAACATACCAATTTAGATACAATTTATATAATATTTTCAAAGAAAACGAGTAGTTGCCTAAAGATTATAATATGATTTTTGCCTACTGTTGATACATGGTTTCCGTCAGGAAGTGTTCCGATGCAGTGTCGCTATCCTGAACATGTAAATCAATAATCAGATCATTCACGATGATGTCTATCATGGCTTCATTCAGCATGAAATCGTCCTCAAATCTCTTCACAGCGAGATTCAAAAGAAAACTGTACAAAAAAATCGTCGCATGAGAAAGATATTTCATATCGCTTGAAATTTGGCTCATAGTTGTTTATGAGGGCATATAATTGAGGTTTCAGCATGTTTTTTTTAAATAAATATTCATATATGATAACCATGATTGCATCGGCTTTTTTGTTGATGTCGTTGACTTTTTGCCGATTTATTCATTATGATATGGTGCATTATCGATTTCCACAACACTTTTTAACGGCAGATTCGGAATCAACTGAATTTCATCAGTTCGGACTTCCATTGTCTAATATTGTATAAAATGATTTGAAAACCCTGAAATAACCAATAAAATTGAAAATTAAAAGAATAGCTGAAAATAGCAAATATATTAAGCAAAAAAACTTGAAATGAATTGAGGCCATTATTAGTATCCACGATTGTGGATACTAATAATCAAAACGCCGTGAAGTAACGTGGCTTGAAATCGCCTAATTTTTAATTGTATTCATTTCCTTTTATGTTTTAATTGTTCATTTTTTCACTTGTATTTTATTCCACTCAGAAATGAATTCAAGTTTTTTGCATAATATATTTGCTATTTTCAGCTATTGTTTTAATTTTCAATTGTATGGTTTATTTCAGGGATTTCAAATCATCTTATACAATATTAGACAATGGAAGTCCGAACTGATGAAATTCACCACGAAACATTGTCAATCACCTTCAAACAAANTGTATGGTTTATTTCAGGGATTTAAAATCATCTTATACAATATTAGACAATGGAAGTCCGAACTGATGAAATTCACCACGAAACATTGTCAATCACCTTCAAACAAACATCGAAATCAACTGTTTCTACACCCGTTTCTTCTAATCATCAAAATTCATCCCGTTGTGATAATCACCTGTATTGCAATTTGATTTCCATCTAATGTAAGCATTAGGCACAAACCCATTTTAACCACCCGTATATATTATGATCAGACGTTGCCCTTTACTGACAGGTGTTTTCAGACCTTCCATGATATGATCAATCCAACCTTTTTGGAGCGTGTATGCAGCGTGAATATATGTTTCAGACATATAAATAATTGTTCGATGTTCTCCATAGGTCCGTATTTTCTTCAAGAATTATTTCTTAAGTAACCGAATAGGCTAGCGTATTATTTTCCACCTTTCTTCATCGAAATGAAAGTTTATGAATATCTTTTCGCAAAGACTCCCTGCTACCCTGATAGTCAATATCTCGGATGATAATTCTATGAATTATCCTAAGGCTAGGTACTCGTTTCCCTCTGATATAGAAATTCATTATGCATTTGCGTAAAATTGCCAAATCAGCATTATTCATCATAATTCTGGAATTTTTGGTAGATCTTTTTTTATTTGGATTTGATGTTTTTTTCTCACCATTTTCTAGTTTCTGTATAAAATACAATATTGGTTAGAATTTTACACTTCTGCACATATCTTACCTCATATTATAAGTTGTATTGACCAAGTGCAAACAGTTTTTCAAATGCACATAACAAAACTGTGAAATTTTTCTTCAATGTTTGAGTTTTTCTTGAATAGTACCGATCTGTAAATCACGCAACTTTTGTCTTATCTGACCGATTCTCTATTGCTCTATTGGAATGGGATCTCAATAATGCTAACCGATTGTCTATTGCTTACCTATAATGAGATCCCAATAATGAAAGTCATATTTCAATTGGTCTGTATATTTGATACATTTTGTCATTTATATTCTACAAAATTTTGATGGTAATGGTATAAATATCCTTCAAATTCATTATGACCCATTTTAATAATACGAGCAGACTAAACACTGTGGCAGTGATAGTGACAATAATTACTGAAGTCTTCAAATTGAAGCATACTTCGTTTACTTTTTTTTTGAATCTGAAAAACTAAGAACGAAACGTATTTTTGGGCACGCTTTCCCTCTTACCTCCTTTTCCAGGACCTTTAAAATCGTTTTCATTTTCCTGATTCATGTCGGTGGGTAATTTGGAATGAAAAATGAGCACGCATGTTAATATCGAAGATAATAATAAGAAAAGTTGTGTAACCTTATTATTGACATGAAATTATTCTGGAAGTTCTCCAGCATAAAAATAAATTGTATCCCCAGGCAAGATATAAATTCGTTAGAAACTTTTCTTTAAAAACGAAGCAAGTTGAACTCTCCATTTACTGGTATTGTTGAAGGAATTTTCACGTCGTAAAGTTGGGAATAGAAACGACAGCTAAATGCGAGTGTAATAAAATGACGAAAAACAATATTTTATGATAAGTATCTTTTGACTTTGGTGCATTGCAAATTTCCACACAACGTCATCTCATTTCTTTGTGTACATTCTTTACATTTTTAGGGATTCTACAAACTTATAAATGACCTCCTTGGTGTACGAAAGGAAATTGAGAACAAGATGAGGAGAAATTAAATAATAGTTTTCGACAGAATACTAAATTCATATCAGTTTATCAGAGATAGAAAAGGTAGAGAGGGGATGTTGCTTTTTGGGAGTATATTCACAATGCATTGAAAACCATACCAATATTCTATCAAAAAGTACAAATTTGGGGGCACTGTACAGACTTTCAGTGTCACTATTTTTTTGGTTTGAAGGCCATTTATTTTTGGAATTTCTTCCTGACATTTCGCTGTAGTGAGTGGCTAGCTTCTTCAAAGTTATCCTAAGTTATATCCTATGACGCGTATTTATGTTTACTCAGGAATCTCTGTGTGCTAATACCTGTACATGGATTAGGTAAATTCTTAATAACATTCCTCGACCGTTTTCTACCTGTCGTCATGCTGTTTGTGTTATTGATGACTTGTTTATTTTGTAGAAATTCATGATCATTTTAATAAGATGGATGAAGACACTTCCACGTAGTGGAAATCAGACAATTAAATGTTCTCATACATCTTATTAAAGTGATCATGCTGTTTATTTATATAAAAGAGGAAATCCTAATATAAATACAGATCCAAGAAGGTAAAATGGTATATAAAAACTTCATCCTCATTTAGTCACGAAAGGCGTTCGCTTCAGCCCAGTTCGAGGAATGTTACTCTGGAAGGAATTTAATTCTTAATTATGGCAAATCATCGACTTCATGTTGATGATGGACACTACCTCGCACTGACGAGATGCCAAATAGCCCAAAACCAGTCTGCAAGTGTGCCCGTTCCAATAGTTAAAAATCGATTTCGGCAGGTGTATCGCCAACAGCATATGCAGGAATTACTTCTTTAAAGAATCCTGTCTGATATAATCCAACCTTCTTCGTGGTATTAGCCAAGGGAGTAGTTGTTTTCTGATAGATGTCAGAGATGTCCTGTTACAAAAGTAGATGTAATCAAAGGCAATGAAACTAAACACATGAACACCTTTATTAACGACAAGGCGTGTATTTCATCAGTACTGTGTCACCCTCGTCAGTCATCTGGCAGTCGAATTCTGAAAACTCGAAATATTTCAGAATCTACTTCAAAGTGTGACTGGCCCGATTTGCATCAATATAATCATTAGATAACTGATCTTAAATACCCGAATTTGTAGAAATTCAACTCAAAAACTACAGTAAACATAATATCCCTAAAAGTTACCGAACTTTTCTATATTCACCCACATGTACTATCATTTTCAATTAATTGAAATATTATGGTTTTTGCTTGACATTCAAGTTTCGTTCTTGTGCAAAGTATCATGGGATCTAAAAATTATTCGTGAATGTTTGCTGGAAATATTAAATAAAAGAGAACATTTTTTTCCAATGTAAGATTATGTAGGTATAAGTCCCATCATCCTCCAGAGGTTATTGAAAACTACAATAATTGACATCAATACGGAAGAAAGTAGCATCGTAACTACAATTGTAACTAACTTTCAATTTGAGTTCAAGTAACAATTCATTGTGAGATTTTCACTGAACAGTTTACAAAACCGCAACACGTGTTTCACATCTAAGAAGCTATTGTATAGTGAAACAAGTATAAGGTTTTTGTAAACGGTTCAATGGAAATCTCACAAATTTTCATCAAGTTTCAAGTTCCACCACATATCTCACCAGAATATCAATTCGGTTTCCCAACATTTGCAAATAATGATCCTTATATTCTTACTCTTTCCGAAACCAAAGTCAGTCTGAAGTAAACCCCATCTTTTTTCTCAACCAAAGCAGGTACTTCCATTCTCAATTTAGAATCAATTTTGGAATTTCTTTTTCCGAAGTGACCTCTCTCACCTATCAGATTACACACCAGAACCTCAAAACTTTGAACATAAAGTCACTAGTTGCGTCTATCGACCTCCAATTTTTTACAAGACCATTATCTCAACTCGATTCATTATTCACAATATCAATTTGCTCAATTTTTTAAATATTAATGATGGGCAAGGTGGTGATTTTTTCAATCAGTAGATTTTTTGTCCAAGATGAAGATTTACTGACATTCTACAACTATACTTGAAAACCTTTGCTGGACCTCAAACAATTACAATAAAGTCTGTTTTCAATCCCTTTAAAAGGCTGATTGATTTGCTGAACCATTTGCATTCCATTCCGCAGTAAATTTTCAATTCCACAGCAGAATTGTAACGGAACATCAGCTCCGCATCCGCTTCCACGTGTATTTTAACGGAGTTCTGAATGAGTTTAATCTATGAAGAAGCGTACAATTCCACGCTACAAAATTTCTAAACTTTTGTTGAGTGTTATTAGTCAGTAACTTGTGTTTATAAATTTTGTCTATAGATGAAGTAAATGAATGGAACTTCCTTTTCGAAATCACAGACTTTCAGGAAAATAATTATACTCATTTTAGATTTGATGAACGGAAAAGATTCACTTTTCGAAAAGACAGCTTTTTGAGAAAGATGGGATTATAGACAAAATCCGACATGTATTTTATTTATAGATAAATTTCATTAATACAACAATTTACTGACTAATTTTACGGTATTTATTGCGCTGTAATTTTTCAAAGTGAACTATGCAGTTTGCTCTTCATTATTTAGATTTCAGATTTATTCATTTTTTAGATTAAGGAAGTTAAAAGGAATAAAAAATTCATAATTTTCCCGCTAATACCTCAGATTGCCGAAAGGTTATTTTTGGGTTGATGATTCATCTTTTTTTTCATGTATCCACCTCCGTTAACCTCCGCTACTCGGCCACTGATCCACAACCCCGAATATTACATTACAACATGATATGGTTTCCTACAATCCCTGTCCAAATATCAACTTTTGAGGGTATTGCGAGTGTTCTTCTCTCATCCAGTGAGGATTTTTCGTTGACCAGTAGCGGCAATTTTGCCGATTAGCGTGACCGTTAAGAGAAAAAGTACACTCATCAGAAAACATAACGTCTTCCAATTGGATGATATTGTTATCCATCATGTCCATCATTCGCCCACAAAAATAAGTTCTATCAATATCGTCTTCCATTAGCTCCTGAGTAGGTATCATTTTATAGGGTTGCATTTTATTTTCTTTTAATATGTTTACTATCGATAAATGGCTAACATTCAATGTAGTGGATGCCAGTCTACGCGATGTATGTGGGTTTTCTTCAATCTCAAACATCACATCTAATTTGAGTTCATCACTCATTGCATTGGCAGCTGTTTTTTTTTATCTGCCCCATATGACCAAACTCGCAAAACTGCTTCTCTATTTTGCTTATTGTTCTTCGAGATATGGGCGTAAACTTAGTAAATTTCTCATGAAATAGGCGAGCTACTTCCTGTTGTGTTCGGGTTTTATCTCCGTAACCAATCATTTGTAAACCTGTTATTTTAGGCATTTCCGTTAATCTAACCATTTGTCAGACTTGAAATAGACGAACTTTAAACTCGAATTAAAATAGTGACAACTAATGTTGTAACATACAAAACTAGTTGACAAGTCGTTTTAAAGGAATGCTACCACGGAAATTATTTACAGTTTCTTAAAGGATACCAAATTATAATTCAAATTTGACGTGTTTTTGTATTTTCTAAAAATATGTACCGTAACCGATATAATGAATTTATTCCATTTGGCTTTTACACACTGTATAAGAATAGCCTATGTGATGGCTCAAAAACAAAATGTAGTTATGCTGTTAGAGAAATTAATCAAACTCTTCAATTACAAAGATTCGACTCGGTTAATGTGGTGGAACCAAACATCATGATATCGTGGCACACAATTACGGTAGCCGATTCATAATATCCCCTGTACATTCATGGGAAGTTCCCACAAATCAACAGAGAGTATTTGCGTTTGTCACAAAATGAAATTTTAATTAACAGCGATCCCATCGGCACCAATGATAAACCGTTTGATAAACCGCCAACCATCGCACATCACCTGTATTAATGTGTAACAACTAATGGAAATAACAAATTATAGGCAGTAAAATATTGTTTCATAAATAGATGAAAAACCCAAGGGGGCCCAACCTGTGTTCCCTTGTCGAACTTTAAGCCGCAATTAGTTTATCGGTCCTGTTGACATCCAATAATTAAAATTAAATACGTAAATGATATTTTCCATTAATATCCACGTACTTAACGGAATCACCTCAACATCGATTATTTTTGCTTGTGGAGAAGCAAAGTTATGTTAATGATATTAGAATAATACTTGCGACACTTTTCATGAGATGATTTCGGCTGTTTCACGTTCGTATCATATATCCATAAATTCCGATATGGATAAGAAGGCTAGCCTATGTGATGCCGAAACAAACGAATAATGCTGGCTTCAAAAAATTCATGGTAGGTATCCTGTAGGAGAAAATGATCAAACTCTTTTATAACAAAGATACTTACCTTCTCTCATTCACAGAAGAATTTCTCAAAGCATCACATTTTTGTTCCATGGTTTTACAGATACTTCGTACATCCTAGCTGAATTGAACTTTAATGTTAATGTCTCCCAGGCAATAACTCGAAAACATCCCACAATTTAAATGTCTTGCCGGAGAACCAATATAAGTGAATACTCACCTGTAATTATAATGTGCAGTAATGTCAATGTTCATTGCTCTGATAATGATATTAATTCCGATAAATTGCATAATGTTTCATCAAATATTTAATTTAGAAGTAACTAGCTCAAGTATCTGTGTTTTTTCGTTCTTGACATTTTTCAGTATATTTTGTATTTCGTTGTCAGTTTATTGTGAAACTGTTGTTTTTTTCATTTTTTTATAGTCCTCTAATTGGATGAATTTGGTGGACAATTGAAATATAGGGTCTTTCACGACGAGCGTTCATTAGGAATATATGGAGATCGATTCAAAATAAAAACTTGAAATTTTGTGGTAGTGGGTTTTACAAAATGGCCTTCTCAACTAAAATATTTTCAACTTCCGGTCTCTTTCCGTTATACCGGAAGTTGAGGGCAACTTTCTCATTTCAAATAGAACACCCTGCATTTTATTAAATTTTTGAATCTCTCAGCACATTTCATGCCCACTTTATATAACAATGCCTTTACCCAAATTTATTAATTTTTGAGATATCCATTTTTTTCTGAAAAATTTGACAGTTACAGCATTACTCCGAAAAAATCCTAACTCATAGACAGTAACAGCTGAAAATGTGAAATTTCACAGAATCACACCTTAAGCATCAAGTCATGAACAGGTCCGTCTAATTTTCGAAAATAATTTACAGGGTGGTCGAAATTTCCACCTAAAATATAACATCGAGAAAACTGATGAAACATGATTTTTTCAAAAGGAAACCATACACTATTCTATTATTTTTGGATACTACGAAAAAAAAAATATCAAATTCATGAAGAATGTCTTATACCTAAAATACACCCCTGGCAAGATATATCCGATTTTGGGAAAAATTTGATATGTAAATCATTCGAAGCAATACCAAACCAAGAAAGCTTTGCAAACAAATGAAGTTCCAACAAATATGTCAAAATTTGAGAAGACTTCTAAGAAACTGCCGTGATTTCGGATCTTTTTCGTCTGTCGTCAACAAAAAAAAACGACTGGTAAACAATGAGGACATCGAAATTGTACTTTTGGCCTACTTCACAGCCTATCCAGAAAATTCGTGAAAGACGCAGAAAAATCACTTAGAATTTCATGTTCGTCAATGAACCGTATTTTAATCAAATATAAGTGGCGTCCCTTTAAATATCATCAGGTTCAAAATCTGAAGCCAAATTGGCCAAGAATGGTATGTACAACCGCCATAATAGTCATTTTTGGGAAGCAGAAAATCCAAAGCTCGTTCGCCAACTCAACTTCCAGGATTCATGGAGTTTCAATGTTTTTTGCGCTATAAAGGAAGACCGAATTTTATGTTTATATCTATATAAAGAGAATTTGAATAGCGATAGATATTCGCATATAATTAGAAATGTGGTTGGTGAATCCATAAGGCAAGTTTCTGAACAATACCGTATCAAGTTATGGTATCAGATGGATGGAGCCCCTGCACATAGTACTGATACCGTTGCTGGGTTGTTGAATGGGATGTTCGAAGATCAGTGGCTTCGCTACAATGGGCCATTTACATTTCCGTCTTCGCTCTCCAGACCTGACGCCACTGGACTTCTTCATCTGGGGATATATCAAAGACAATGTTTATGCGGATAAAGAAAACATGAAACGAAGGGTTCTAAGAGCTTTCAATAATTTGATCCCTGACTCCATACAGAAAGCTACAAATAGTGGTATGCAAAAAAGAATATATTCTTGTTCAGAACAAAATGGCAATGTCTTTGAACGGCTGTTGAAATGAACCACAATATTATTTGAATTCAAAGAAATTAAGTTAAATTCTAAAATTAAAGTAAAATCTAACATTAAAAAATATAAACAAAATAAAATTACTGTATTCGATATCAATAAAGAAAGATATAATTCATCTCTCTGATAGTATTTTATTTCAATCCATATATTTTCATGTTGAGTTACCTTTTACCAACCATAGAGTTAACATTAGTTCATTTGTTTTCAAAGCTTTCTTGGTTTGGTATTGCTTCGAATGATTTACATTTCAAATATTTCCCAAAATCGGGTGTATTTTAGGTATAGGACATTCTTCATGAATTTGATATCTTTTTTTCGTAGTATCCAAAAACAATAGAATAGTGTATGGTTTCCATTTGAAAAAATCCTGTTTCATCAGTTCATGTTATGAGGTGGAAATTTCGACCAACCTGTAAATTATTTTCGAAAATTCGATGGACCTGTTCATGATTTGATGCTTAAGGTGTGATTCTGTGATATTTCACAGAATCACACGCTCACACGGACGCTCGTCGTGAAAGACCCTGTATATTTTTATTTATTGAATATTTATTTTATCGTGGATTGATACTCATTGCATCTTATGCCTTCAGACAAATCATAACTTCATTTTTTGATGAAAATGAATCGACGTTTTTATTATTCACAACTTTCATCCATTTCTGACCTTAGTTGATACGTCTTTCTAAACGCCACATGCTATGACACCGTCTTAAGCAGTGAAAAATCAAGCAACAATAGAAAACAAGTAATTGAACGGTCTCTATCTAAGGGCCAAGGTACCTCCTATCTTCATGTTTCTATCTAGGTTTTGAAACAATTCTATAAATTATCTCCACTTCAAACTGTATTAACTTCACCGGCCAATCATAGACTTTTTAGACTAGGAACACTCGGAAATAAGTCAAACTTCAGCAAGCCACTAGCTACAACGAAAGTAGTGAAGAGTGAAGCATAAGGACTAAGAACGGGATCAGGGGGTACGAAAAAGAATTTAGAAATTGAAATATACTCGTATTGCAAACCTGGAGAGGACCACTTTCTGTGATGAAAATACCTTATATCAATTATGTTTTTGTTTGAGACGAAATTGGACTTTGAGGTTATGGTTTTTGATGACGGGCAGAAAGACCTTCATTCTTCTTTGTAGAATATTTATCAGAAATCAAATTTCATAATATTAAGAGACACACATTCTTTAGCTTGAAATGAACAGGGAAACCAGGCTTTCTGTTAAAATCATTTCAATTCTTTAGACGCGTGGTAAAATTTCTGTGATATTTCACTTGCATGACTTCAGCAGCATTTTGTATAGTGTAAATTAGGATCAGTAAAGAAGAATTATCAATGTGAAAGTTGAAGTAATTCACCTTCATGACCACACTTCTATGGAGGTTACCAAGTGTGTGATGTATATCAAATGATCTGCTTCTTGAACTTCCAGAATTGAACTTCCTAGTTTCTGTCTGTTTAAAATATATTTTCTGCAATAACTATCTGTCACCCTCCCACGAACAACAACCTTCAAAAGTCGAAACGTGTGCTAGCAAAGAATTAACGAGGTCTCACCTTCAAACGTGCAACCATCCCACCGCATAGTAATTCAAAGGCTTTCGGTAATTCTGTTATGTTTCGTGGAATAATAAAGATTTCATTCCTTCTCCGTTTTTTGATAAATTAACTACCATAAGTAGAAATGGTACGTCTATATGATATGGGAGGATTTTGTCTGGTCTCACATTCTGAACAAGTGTAGAGTTGCAGTCGTGAGATAGTAGTTGTGTTGCAAAGTTGGTCTATTACATTATTGGAACATTAATTCTTCGATGGTTCTAGTGCTACAACTCTAGCTCCAACGTGATATTTTTTGGAATATGGTCCAATATTTTTTCTCATGACCGACAGGACAACATGTGTAGTCAGTGTGGAAGTTGAGTTTTCCTTGGAAAAACTTACCCTGTATTATTATCATTGTTTTTTAAGTTGAATCAAATTTTTGTTATCGATAAAAATTATAGAGATTAAATAATAATTTTATACTCTTACAAAAGTACTTTCACGTTAAAGATCCTTTTCCTTGACTGAATTTCGACAAATTATAATTTTGATGTGATAGGTGTATCTAAGTACTACTTTTTCTGAATCATTTCTATGGAATTATAAACATAATAAAAAAAATTAATTTTTGTAGTGAACCTACACATGAACAATAACATGAAAAATGTTTGACAGAAAGACGTCAAATGTTAAATTGACCTGCAGAATATAAGACAAAGTCAAAGTGTTACCCACCTTCACACATAGCAGAATGCTATGAATACCACTTATAAACCGAACACGAAAATAACACAGCAAATAAACAGCCGCGAAAAAGAAGAAGACAAAAGCCTAAACGGAGTGTACAGCATACAATGTTCAGACTGCAATAAGTTTTATATAGGCCAAACAATAATATATAATAAATCAAATCTCGCCACACACTTCCCCCGCCAGAAAACATCAAACTCATCAAACAAATGAATAAAGGAAACAGTATGAACATCTGGGAAAACCTAAACATCCATAAATTCAAAAAGCGTAATTCACTTATCGAGAAGCAAACACAAATCAAAACACAACAATACCTAACATTCGACATACTCCACAAAACGATACAAATTCCTAGAAACAATGAACCTAGAGAAACACCAATACAAAGAATATTACCTGATATAACCCAGGTATAGGCAAACTTAATCGAACACCGAGATAGAAGCGTAATCTAAGTACCTACCCAAGCCAATACCTGTCTAAGATGATCTGACAGCAAAAATTGTAAAACATGTAACACGAAAGTGAGGTTAATAATCCCTTTCACTTATCGATATTAGTAAAAACATATAAACATATCCCAAACGATAAACTC
>WOGR01010332.1:0-10962 GCA_015342045.1 Leptinotarsa lineolata
CAACTTTTTGAATATGAAGGGAGTTGTTATTTGTTGTTTATTGACCTTCGCCATTCATAACCAAGGTGACAGGAAGTAAAAAAGATCATGGCCAGTGCTGACTCAACATCTGTACGACGCAGTTTCTCTAACTACGACACAAAAGACTTCTTCTTCTCTTTGTGCTATTTTTAAATTGATATAAACAAGATACAATGGATCTTTCATATCCTTCGTTCTATTTTTGTAAACATTATCACTTATTTCATTATAAATACCGTCCTGCGAGACGAAGTTAGTTAGTTATTAGAATTTCATATGTTTATACTTATACTTAAAATTATATTGTGTATTCTGTAACTCAGGGGAATTCAGTACTGTTTCCCCATTTTCAAAATAAATATTTTTTTTAAACTTATATTTTAAAAGTGAGATGTAACATGCATGTAGATACTATCGGCTGTGTACCCAGCAAATATTTTGGTTTTGCTACAAATAGTTAGATGTCGGTAAATTTCAACATATCATCGCGCATGAATTTATCAAGTTGCCCCGGGGTTTCAAGTAACCCCGTTTTACGGTGCATCATTGGATACATTCAGCAGATCATGTTTACTGAAGGTACTTTTTCTATAATTGATGATAAATACATACTTTTGTTTATGTTTCAGAAATGATTGAATCTGGGAATATGCTTCGGCCCGAATATCATATAAATACAATTTGTAAAACAGATTGTTCCTTTATTGCTTTCAGTTATTCGAACAATATTTCGAGAGTAGAAAGAACTGCATTTTTCTATACTTGACTTAACTTCCTCGAAAACAAAAAAGATTGATCTCTTTTACACATTTTTCACAAATTTTTACATGACAATTCCGTTATTCTGTTTACCTAATTCCTAGATATACTCGTATCTAGTCATCATGATCATCTAGATTTTCGAAAAGTTTTTTCTGAATATGTTGTTTTCTCTTCATCTCTTTTGCAGAAATGTTTCTTCGAGAAATATATAAGTCAGTCAAACATGCTTGTTTGATATATATATATATATATTCGTTTCTGTTTGATTTATACTCATATGAATTCAGACTCATTAACCTAATCCGAGTTGTTAGTGAGTTTTTGAGGCCAACTGGGTATTCGAGTTTGAAATATATCAAAGGCATTTTTCTTGTTTGTTGATAGTTGTAGGCAGGTTTTTATGTATGATATTTCGTCTGGAACTGCGGTAGATATCATCATTGGCGAACTAATCAATATCGATTTTGTCCCGTTCAAAGTAGTCACTTGTGTAAGCGTTTTTTCCAACCATTGAAGCAGTTCTTATATTCACTTTTTGGTGTGTCCCCGCCTTTCATGGATTTTTACAATCATGGGAATAGAAAAAAGTTGCAGGGAGGGCAAATCTGGTAAATATGGTAGCTGTGGCATGATTGGGGTGTTAGTTTTGGCCAAAAAATCACGAACACGTAATGACTAGTGAGCAGGTGCATTATTGTGAGGCGAAAGTCATGAATTGGTTTTTCACAATACAGGACGTAACCTCCGTATTGCGTCTTGCAAGTTCAAATCTGTTCAAAATCTGTTTTTCCGTTAATCAGCTGTCGCCCCCATACGAACGACAACTCTCAGAAGTTGGGAAACTTGTGCGAGCTAAGGACTAACGAGGTCTTACCTTTTAACATGTGATTTCTAACACAGTTACAGAATCACCCCTACTTCAACCAGATAAATTCTCTCGAGAAAAATATCTGGTCGAGGCCGGAATCGAACCCAGGACCTTCCGATCATGAATCGGGCGCACTACCACCAAGCCAATTCCACAATGGCGCATTACTTTAAGATAATACTTCTTATTAGTCGTAAAACCATGTGGCAGGAACTCCTAATGCAGTACGCCGCTGTAATCGAAAAAACAGTAAGTAAAACCTTTACATTTGATTGAACTTGGCGTGCTTTTTATGGTCCTGGCTCTTCTGGCCTCATAACCATATTCCCATGATTCGTCATCAGTTATGACCCTCTCAAGCAGATCTGAATATCCGTTGATATCATTCAACAACACCTGAGCGACGCTCATGCTACAGGTTTTTTGATATAAATTCAACAACTGTCGAACGAACTGCGCTGCATACATTACATGCACAAAATTTCCAAAAAATTGCATTGCATGAGCTAACCGATATGACATCCCTAATAAAGATTCTCCATAACAGTTTTCTTCACTTTCTCAACATTTCCATCGGTTGTTGTTGTACTGGGGCGTCCAGGGCGAGCGTCGTCATTCACATCTCTTCGACCTTCTGTGTAAAGATCGTACCACTTCCATCGTATGCCGTATGCCACTGTCAACATCTGAAGTGTTTTTGACCCCCCAATTCCATTTTAACACAAAATTTGATAGCATAAAATGTTCGTGCATGCAAAACACTTCTAATTTTTATGCCTCTCACCAATAAAAAAATTAAAAAATTGCCAATCAAATGTACGTAGCCCGCCAAATTTGAACATTCACTTAATTTTTCCAACAGACCTCGTATACTGCAGTTGCAAAGAAATTTGATGGCCAACAAACCTGAGAAGTATCTTCAATATAGTTATCACCAGCCTAGTAAGTTTTACATTTTTCAATCAAGCATACACGTACATTTTTTCACTCATCATTTGAGAAAAATAACGTTTTGTCTTCGAAATTATGCACAATTATTAGATAGTTACGTGCCTGTTGGCTCATAATCCAAATGAAAAGATGCATGAATATTCTGATTTTTGAAATATAATAGAGCTGCTAATTTGGATTCAAATAGTATTCGTGTCGTCCACTCAACCCAACTGAATGCAAAAATTCGGTTGACCATCTAAACCGAATCCAATAAATATCTGTCGACATGCCGGACACGACTTAAATTGCGGTAATTTTGATTGTCATGTATATGGCTACAGAGGCGGTCTATCGGATGTGCGGGGATAACCAAATTACATTAAACTGGAACGATTATTGAATCAGTTGAATTAAATAATAAGGCCACTGGCACGTACGTGTGCTATGCATTTTGAGGAGTCACTCACGATTCGTATATTTGATGAATATGTTAACGTGAGTGTATCGGTTTTGATTGTATGACCGTAGTATGAGCTGTAAAGAGATTAATTGATCATTGGGTCTAGGTTCTTAGTATGGAAATAACCAGAAATGTTCTCAAGTGAGATGAGAATGCATTCTATTTGGATTCCAGGACATCGGCTGCGGATGCACATCTTCAACGACAGCAGGAGGTTGTAGGTATATCTTAATCAGGATCGAGAGGTGATTTCGAAATGTAGTGGAAATAACCAGGTTTAAATCAATGCCACGAAAACCCAGGCATCGATTTTCTCCAAAAAGGTGAATGTCTCCAAACTGGACATAATAATGTCAGGACAGACAATTCCCCTTTCTGCTTCGATAAGTTTGTTGGGGTTAGAAATGGACACCAATATGTCTTGGCATAATCATGTAGATGAAATTGCAAAGACTGCATCTCGAAACCTTGGAACACTGTTTCAAACCAGAAAACTGTTCATACCTGAGCAACTTCTGATGCCTAATAAAACTCAGATCAGACCTTCTTTGAAGTGAAGTTTTCATGTATAGAGCTCCGCCCCTAAGCTGCTGAATTCCATCCAGGAAAGAGCCATTCGCCTGATTGGAGATATGAACATCACTTGCAAAGTTGCTAGTCCGGAACATCGAGAAAAGGTTGGAGATTTGTCTTTCTTTCATAGATACTTCCACGAGTTATGTTCAAGTGACTTGGCACATTTGATTCCACCAAGAGCGGTACATATCAGAAATACGCGACGGACTGTGGCTGCTCATCATTTTGGGGTCCACTCAGTGAATCTCGATCTTCACTGTACAAGAAGTCTTTCAGTAGGAGAACTACGTTTCCGTGGGAAAACTTCTGGAGAACGTTTTCCAAATGAATTTAATCTCCAGCGATACAAATCTACTTCGAATTACTTATCAAACATATTATAAAATAAAATCCCAAAGAAAAAAATATAGTACTGATGAAGTTGGTCTCGAAGTTATTGAAATATTATTTCATATTGTTGGTTATCCACTACTGAATTCAATTGATTTCAGTTTATCGAAGGGAAGAGTACCGCAATGTTTCAAAACTTCAACAATAGATCCAATACCGAAAATTCTGAATACTAACTAAGCTGAACAATTTCGACCAGTAAATATGTTACCTTTTCGTGACAAAATCTTAGAAATAGCGGTACTAAATCAAATGAGGAAATATATTGATGTGGATAATATTATATGTTCGTGTCAATCAAGATTTCGTAAATCTCATTCGTGTGAATCACCACTTCAACTTGTTATATAAGACATGAAGAATGGTTCGGATAAACCTGGAGCTGGAATATGTGCAGTTTTCATTGATATGAAAAGGGCATTCGAAACAATCGATCGCGAAATATTAATATTGAAATAAAAGAAAAGTGGGTTTTCGGGTTCAGTTTTACATTAGATAACGAGTTGTATAACTCAGTATAAATTACCCCAATAAACTTGAGACTTCAGGAACTTCAAGGCTGATACGCCGCAAGAAACACACTGGCCACCTCCTGGACGCCTTTTGGGGGCCTCAGAAGGATTGCGAGAAAGAAGCTTCCGTTTTCCCCAGCCAGACTCCGAGAGTCATGAAAGACCCTCCGGAGCAGATCCAGGACATAACTTTGAGGAGTATCCACTGATGATTAGATAGTGAACAGCACATGCACATCCTGGAGTACACTGAAGCCTTACTCTCTCCCACCCCAGGCCTACCCTAAGGTAAACCGGCAAATATCGACCATTGCAATGTACCCAAACACCCGCCACAGTCAAAAAACACTACACAGGATGCACCAAGAACTATTAAAACTAACTATTAACCCAAATTGGATTAAGATAGTTGGGATAAATAAGCATAATTGCTTTAAAGAATCACCTGTAAATCAACCGTAACCTTGAAGTGGCTGCCTCCCCTAAACCAATGGAACTGAAATCCCATATGAAAAGGAACTGTGAATAAATATCTTGAATTTGAACCTGACTTGTCGACTCTGCTTTTGAATAGCATGATAAAACTATTTCTGTTTACTATTTTAGAAACCATAACACACTTTGGATGGCAGCCAATTCTCTGAATTGTCCCCAAATGTCAAGAGGAATCCTCTCTGTCGTCCATCTTATCTTTCTACCCCTCAAACTCCTTCTACCTTTACAAAATCATATTTACTGAAATTCCCCAGGTAACCATTTCCTTCGTCTTCTGACTACGCTTAATTCCTCAAGAAACTATTCGAATCTTCATAACGGTTTACTGTTAGGTAAGATGAATGCAGCTATATATGATTCATCAGAATCAAATATTATCGCCAGAAAGTGAAACATTATAGTTGAAAGTCTATCATTTGCCACCAGGTTCCGAACTATGCTGACAGAAATGAAATCAATGATAACTAGACTTTGTTACTTTCTCAAATTCATCAACTAACTAGAAAACTAAACTTCCACGTAAGTATAAACAAATTGATAAATGTTCCTTTTGTCTCTACAACTGTTATTTTCATTTCAGATATGCAGGATAACGGGACAGGCACATTTCACATACATAACGTCATGGAAACCTTACCAAAGTAGCGTTCAAGCTGAGGTACAATGAAATTGTTTCATAATTTTTGGTTCACAGTTCAGTTGATAGTAATTTCAGATTGAAAGACAGTGCACTTTGTTTCAGCTCTTTGAATACCGTTGTTTTCCCGAAATTAATGATCAAAATTGGATTTTCCAGGCTCATGACGTCACAGGCCTAGTACCGCTCCTTATTCGATTGACCAATAGGAACAATACAAATTATCAACGTTTCCAAATCCTTAAATTCACGGAACGTATAAACAGTTTCTGATTCATTCGTGATTCAAAGTAAAATCACAGTCACTTTCGACAACTAAATTTGATAAAAGAGTGCAAGAAATGCATTGGAAGGGAGAATTGATTATACATGGGATCCATATAACACAATGCAATTGAAACGTTATTATTACAGATATTTCAATAATGGAAGTGTATATGAACACTTCAACGTATACACAGTTATGAAAATCAAAAAATATAGCAAACTGAATTATTTTTTATTACAACAATTTGAAGTTAGTATATAGGTTTATACATGAGAAAAACATTCATTTCAAATTTTATTCAATTTATTCTGTTCAATTTGTTCAACGGCAATTTATTATCTAAAAAACTATTCCTAATGGTTCTACCGAATTTCTAGGTTCAATATATTCATGAGGCACTTGGCAACACAGCTATAGACACGATCAATTTCATTGGTCAACAGACATGTGGCCAATTCAAACTTTTGCCTCTCGAATTGTTCTGTTTTCTGCAAATATAAGAAGATCTTGGGATCGATTAGGTTTGATAAGTAAAATATACCACAAACTCAATCAGTCTATAAGCAAATCAGTATCACTTTCAACAGCATGTAACAAGCCTATTATGGAGTTCGTCACTCTGAACAATTTTTATGTATGCATAAATAAAGTTATTCGAGGAGCCTGTTTTCCCAATTATGATTGCTTAGACTCATGAATACACACGTCAATTTCATCAGTATCTTCAAAAGAGATTTCACTGAACATTTTACAAAATCGCAATACGTGTTTCGCCATACAACAGCTTCTCAGGCATCATCATACTCAAGTTTGGCCAGCAAGAAAATGCTCCGTGCGGCTTTGTAAACTACCCAGTAAAAATCTTACAAAGTGTTTCATTGTCACTGAAATCTATTTCTTATGTATTGTATTTGTTGACGACCAATCGGTCATCGACTCCAATCAACAAGCTTCAAAATTAATAGGTATTGACTCAACATTGATTTATTTAAAGGGCATCGTATTAATTATTCACAATAGCAATTTCCCATATAGGAGTTCGAATGTTAATCAAACTGGAAATCTGTGTCTATCTGTGGAATGGTGGATTTTGAATTCATATGACGCAGTGATTGTTTCGGCGAAGTGGATACATTTTTCATACGCGATATTTAATTTCAGTATTCATTGTCATCGACATTTGCTTTTTTTGACGAAAATTGTTTGTATAATTTGCTGAAAAACATCCTAATATTATTTGTATATATGAAATACAGATTTGATATACCCGTGCACGAACAACCGAGAACTACTTTGTCATAGAGTGTGGAAGAAGGTTATATCACGAACGTTAAGACAAAAGTCATCCAATATTCTTCTTGAGAGAATACAAGTATTATCACAGTTTTACGTTATTATGTGTACAATTTATTAATGTTTTGTGTGAGTTGGTTCAAATATGACGATGATACAGGTCTACAGGTCTACAGAAAATATATGCGATGTTAAATGAGGATAGCTTACGATACTCATTTTATCATTTACAAAATGATGGCCACATGGCCACATTAATCGTGCTAATTGGAACGTTATTTAGAAATATTCGGTAATAATCCATAACCAATTTTCAACGAACGAGAAATGTGCCAATTTCCCTTGAGAATGAAGTCTATCAACGCTTGCCTTAGGCTCGCATAAATCATAATGCCTATTTCTCGCGAGCAGAATACTATATTTTTTGTTTGACTTACAACTGATTCAGTTGTGAAGATTTTTTGAAAAGTATAAGGCTTTGTTAATAAATATGTTTTCCATTAACCAGCAATCGCTCACTGACTGAAAATATCTATGGCCATATTGGGAACAATCCCCAATGAAATGATCAGGTTTCCATGATAACTCATTATATAAAATCCAATTCTTTCGGTACTGACAATATAAATAGTAACATGATTCTACTCTGTTATCCATAAATAATTATATACGTCACTTATATTGTGAATAAATGTTCAAATTGTTGTTACTTTCCTAAAGCTCAGAAGCGTGCTTATGTACTGCCAATAGCAAAAATCCCTAACCCAACGGAACACATATGCTTACGAAGTATGAGTGTGCTGCCAATCCTATCGATAGTTCTAAAAAAAAATTAACTTCAACTGAGGACACACATCGAAAATAATAATATACTTTGCATATATCATAGTGAATTCAGGCCTAGTTATAATTGTTCATCAGCACACAGTGTGCTGATGAAAAACTATAACTACTCCAAGGCATTTGATACTTTAAGACATGATATTTTTTCCTATCTAACACTTTTATGGATTTTCAATAAGTTATTATTCAATTATTCAGTCTCATCAATCTGGTAGATTGCAACAAGTAAAATTAGATGATCATATTTAGGATTCTTCGGACATATGTCAGTACGTTCCACAGGGAAGTATTCTGGGACCATTATTATACACCAACTACACTAGCAACTCCTCGCTTCATCTGACAGTATCATTTGTAGGCAGATGACACAGATCTATATCTATCTTTTGAATATTGTGATATAGCGTAAGCGAAGGACTGCATCAATTCTGACTTGAATCAATTACTAACCCCCATTAATGATCATTCGTTGATAATTATTTGGACCAAATATGTCGCACTCTTATATGGCACTTGCCAGGAGGTGATCTCGATAAAGAATATAATGACAATTAGGGTAGGAGAAGATGATATTGAAGTAAGATTATTGTAAGAATTTTGGACTGATAATGGACGATCAGTTACGATTTAAACACCATATCACTCAAAAATTGAAAAATGTACATGTCATTAAAACTTATTTATAGCCAAAGATACTTTTTGAACTACAAATTGAAAATCCAGTTGTGTGATAGTTTGGTTCTCTAGCACTTCAATCATTGTGAAGTAGTCTACGGCCATATATTGACAGTTCTGATATAAGAAGAGTACAAATGGTTCAAAATTCATGCTTGAGAATGATATATGTAATACGTATTTCACATGAATTAAAGATGCTGGATGACTTAGTATGTTCAATCGTCGGGAGTATCATATGGCGTTTTTTTTTTACAAAATTTCGAAGAACAATGTCCCTATTCATTTCCAAAAGTTGGATTTAGGACTGATGTGTATCATTTGAATTTGAGACGGAGGAACATATTAACTTCACTCAAATATAAAAAAGAAGTATTTAAACGATATTTTTCCTATGATATATCGACTTTGAGCGATGTTCTGGATGTAACTGAACTTTCATATCTTATGATGTATTTAAATTCAGGTATAAACGATTTTAATTCAGTCAAACAGTTTATCGCCTGTAGCATTCGAATATTATAATGGAATTCTACTTATAAACTATAGGTGGAGAACAAAATATTCCACTAGAGTTCATGAATTTATATTTTCTATTTTTTTTTCGTGTGTGTATGTATTTATTGGCTTTTCAAGAGAATTTTGGAATAATTAGCTGCAATATCCAACGGTTCTGCCTTTGTTTACCTTCAACAGATATTTTTGCATATTGAAGAATAACTTTGTATCATTTCATATATTGGTAAACAAGGAAAGTATTATTTCATAGTAGGGAACCATGGGAATACAAAACCAGACATTTTTCTGAAGCACATCAATAGCGTAAAACCTTCCACCGCTTTCACAATGGAGAACGAAATCCACAAGGACATATTGGAAAAAGGTATTATTATTATTATTACCATCAGGACCTTTCCTGTGTACGGTATTTGAGATCCTAAGCTTCAATTTTTGCATCATTCCATCGATTTGAAGCAAATAATCATATTAAAAATATTAGTTTCACTCAAAATAGTTATTTGTTTTTCTTATTTCGATGAGCATAAAAATACAACTATTGGAGTAACCCTTTATTGTAACTTTCACTGAACAGATAACAAGACTGTAACAGAAGAAAACATCCTGAGGAAGCTATTTTATAGAGAAAAATCTGTTGCGGTTTCGTAAATTACTCAGTGAAATATAGAAATGTAGGCTTTCACAGATGCGTCAATGTTCAAATATGAAAAAATTACAAGGAGCTGTGTACCCTCATTACCCTTTTCGAAAGGGTTGAAATGGAAAACGAAACATTCAAATATTTTCCCATTTGATTTATACAATAATCGAAACATTGATCATGATACCAATAAATAAAGTGGACTTCGACATTTTGGCTGATAAAATGCAATCCCATCCGAACAGATGTCGACAATTATGTGTAAATGAGTTGGCGATCGTATAAAAAATCACAGGCACGCTTCACCGGCGGTCAGTGAAGCTTTATATTGGTCATATATCCTTTCCTCTCATCGCAAACAACTGGGGGAATCCCTGATGTGCTGTAATTTTGTCATCATTCGACTGCTTTCTTTGGTTTTTCTCGAGCTCCACCTTCGAAAGGAGGATTTATGTCCAATTGTATGCTTCATTACTGTCGTGATATCAGTTTTTCGAAGAGTTTTTATGACTGCTTCGTGAAATAGTTCCTCGTTATTGGAACTCATGAGTGGATGTGGGAGCGATGTGACTTCAGATTTTGTCAGTTCTGTATTATTAGTATTTGAGAACAGATTTGGCATCCACATATTTCTTCGCAGTTCTGAAAAAAATACAAATGTATGATTGTTGTCTCGAAAATTGTTTCACAGTTATTCGAGAAGTGATAATATAACAATACATTTTGAAATCATACAAAGGTTTGTGATTCTGCCAGTTGTATCAGAAAGATTTCCAGTCACAAGCACGTTGTCATTATCAGAAGCCGACCCATTCACTTTTTACGAACTCTTTCATTTGGAGAACTGCGTTCATATTGTAAACCCCTGAAGTTTGAGAAGGAAAAATGAATATTCCAATATTTTGGGGTGTCAACACTGGTTGCTGATAGGCTGCTCAGTTTGATACGGGAGGGTGTGAGTAACTTCAACCCAGGCTTGATTAATAGCTATTACTGATTACCTCACTATTGATCAAATAAACCAGGAGTTTACTTGAATAATTCTAGTAGTTGGGCGCCAGGTTGCAAGA
>WOGR01010334.1:0-17696 GCA_015342045.1 Leptinotarsa lineolata
TTGATGTAAACTGACATAACCAACACTCGTCCGCTTCTTAAATACAGTCTGATCGGGTCCGTCAAGACGTCATAGCCAACCCCACGTCTCAGCTACATGTGTCAATCCAACCTCTCAGCTACATGTGTCAATCCAACATCTCAGCTAGATGCGTTAACAGATATCGATTTGAACAGACAGCGGTCGTTGCGCCATCGTAGAGAACAGACGCTAACACAGTCCTTGCCGCCTGCGCGTCACTATCGACAGCGAGGGTAGAGCGATGCGTTACGTCACAGCCATCACCGCATCGAGAGAGGTGAGGACACACTGATGAATACGCATTACTCAGCCACACGTCGTGGAGTGCACATGTCGCTCTTCTACCGTTAAACGGTTGCTGCTGTGACAACACACCACCAACTTGGTGAGCTCACACCGATGGAGCATTTATTACTTGGAGCATCTTTGAAGTATGCAAATGTATGTTTGTACACAGACACGCACATGATAAATCCTGTACCGTGCATTCTCACATACACCAACCATATGTAATTACGTCATTATGTCACACACACACACACACAAAATCTCATATGAAAAAAAATTCTGAATGATCCATGCACCAGACACTTCATGATCACATCGCCTCGATTTCACTAAACTAACAAAAAAAGCAATTAATACGTCAAAGTGGTGAGGGGAGGCCGAGAAACGACTGTAATCTTCTACTGGCATTTACCAGAACTCATTATAATAGTCACATTGAAAGAGATGACTGTTCGGATAATTTCTCTTGAAATATTAATGTTCTAATATATTTTCTCCTCGACACAGTCTTAGAAATTATTGATCTTCTATAAGTGAGACCCGAAGTTTTTTTTCGCAGTGTGACAAATTACTAAGTATTGATCCAACAATGTATGAGACTTACACCTGTAGTATCCTCTCAATCAATTCTTTATCAAAAGGTAATCTGCAGGCTTTCATGATAATATAGCAATCTTTTTTCGATAGTTTTCCTGATCTAGGAGGGTCTCTTTGTAGGAAGTACTCTTTTAGCCGGTCCAAATCATCCCATAGAAATCGTTTGAGTTCTGTTAGCGCTAATGCTCTGAAAATGATAAATAAATACGTCATATGTCTATTTCGAATTAAGCTGGCATTCTCAGCCTTTCTGTGTAATGATCTGAAATCATTCCACGCCAATTAAAATATATTGGGTTGAAGACAAGTCTAGTTAATTAACGCTGATTGAATGTGACCAGTCTGCAATTTATGTATGCCGGCAAGAGATAAACTATCGCGGCATCGTAAACCTGTCGACACAAACGCGCCGATTATAATTAATGGCTCGTGCTTTCAAAGGGATTTACCACTGATTCATGTGGACATCCGCAGCGATAATAGCAGGTGTATCGCCAATTACGTCAATACTCACAGTATAAAAACCGCGGCAAAACTTCGTAACATTTATTCCAGTGTGAACAGTGAAGTCGAGAGTATCTCCGTTGTGATATCAAGTAATTCGCGAATTTTTAGTGAAATGTAGTGGAAAAGTCGAAGTTAAAACTATGTCTGATAGAAGTAAAAATAATTTAGCGAAACATAAAAATATAATCTTGTAAGCAGTAACAAAGTGTTCAAATTATCGAATCGAAAAGTTGTCTTGAAAATAATTATATACGTGAACGAGAAAGTGAAAAATTGGAGAAAGCTATCAGAAAGAAGACCGGTCCAAAAATAATCTTGGAAATGAAAGAAATGCAGAAAAAATTGGAACATATCAAATCATGAAAATAGGAACTCAAAATATAATATTGAATTTATTCTTACGTGAGTATGGGATTCTACAGGTAAACTAATCTGATTTCGAAAAATTATGCGTGTTGTTCTTATAACTCGGAACTCGAAGATAAAAACTTTAAGTGGAACTGATATTCCTCGCTTTGTCCCTGAAAATCTATTCAATATGTCTATTGTATCCATCTCTGGTGTACTCGCTCCCGCACCCAAGAGAGGGTATTCTTGAGCGATCTAAAAGTATGCGGAACGGGTTTTTGACAATAGTATTATTAGAAGCACGAAAAGTGGACGATGCGGGGATTACGGAGAAGATGTGCAGCTTTTAGATGAAAGCATCATGCAGGGATGCACTGGAATGTTGGCCAAAAAAACTTTTGATTGTTTTCAGATTGTGAAAGCTATGAATTCCCACACTAATATTGTCATGACCCTGCACTGAATTTTATTTGTCTCCGTGTCACTCCACCAATTTGTCAGCACGGCGTTCCATGTCTTGGTATCTTGTTTCGGTTGACAGCTGCTCAGTTATCACGACTAAAATGGTTGGAAACATTGGCAACGTAGCAGTGGACTAGATTGGACTGGACTATAATTACGTTTCACGTTGTGGTGGCCATTCTCCGCTGGATGTGTTTTGTCTATCTATGGTGGCCGGATTGTTCGGCAGCGAGAATATCTTGTTCTGGAACTGCATCTTGTGCACCACCGAGACAACATCAATTTCTTCTTTCGAATCAGTAGGCGTATCAATGCCAAACTCCGCCAAGCGCAGTGCGGAATTCTGCCCTCTTTTGTGGTAGCTGTCATCGCTTTAGGTTACAGCCTGATTGGACTTGCTGAGCTCCGGCCTGATGTCAATCAATCAATCACCTTCTCGAAATCTTCTCCTTCATCCTCATCTTCCTCCTCTTCTTTAACAGTGCCTATGTGCCCCATATCGGCGTCCCCTTTTCCTTCGAGGTAGTTGCAAAGGTCTACCTCTTCGTCCAAGTCGCAGTCGTCGATCGCGTTGCACAGCAGCTTCAAGACGCTCGTTGGTTTCGAGTGTTTGGCCTTCTCTTCGTCCGACATCGAAGTTGTGTCAAATATGGAAAATAGTCAAGAAGTATTTCAAATTCATTTGAGCAAATACATAAATTGAAAGATGTTCCAACCTTGAGTTCAATATTCAAAACCAAAAACACTCAGTATTCAGAATTCAATCTTCTAATATTCCAAGTTTATAGACATCAAAATTGATACGATTACAGGATATAGAAACATAAAACACCCTTCAAATATGCAAACTTTGCACGGATGCATACTGAGCATTTCACCTTAGTACGGTGACTGCAGCCCAGCATATGAATCTATATAAATATTGAGGGAGGTCAGGATCATCAACAGAAAGTATTAAGTGATCAATTCAGTACTCATCGATCGCTATCCAGAAACGGTTCCAGAGCATTTTTAGAATGCAGCATATCTTCCTCTCATTGATCCTGCTGGGTAGCAGTATAATTTGGGTTTTGTGATTCTTTGTATTTTTTTCTTTGATCAATAATATTTGATTTATAATAAATATATAATTGAGTTTTTGAATAAGTTTTTTCATTATTTTGGATGAATGAAGGTTGGGTGAAACAGCGATAAAATCCTCTCGAGTACTGACTTGCCACATATAGTGGAGGCGCCGTATTGGAGGTTTTTCTAACAAATGTGTTACATAAAAAGGAAAGAACAATTGAATACAAGTCGATACCAACAAAGTTGAAATGAAGTTTCGAGGCAGCTCAAGTTATATTTGAAGCGATATTGTCCTGAAATTAAAACAAAATATAAAGTAACAAGTGATCAAAAGGTGATAACGAAAACGCTAAAACTGATATAGACTAATATGGAGAGCGCATAACGATGACAAATGAAGGTATTTCTTGATCATGAAAACATTTAATTTCAGGTGCAATAACCAAGCATTAGTTATATTTACTTCAATAATGCAAAATTCAGGGTGAATCGAAAATATAAATGTGTGGGGTAAGCACTGAAGAGAGGGAAGAGAGAGGTGAATATATGATCGAGGATGTTATACAGGTGAATTTTCTCTAATTCATGAGAAAATGATACATAATCATCAATTTTTCTCACTACAATAAAGAGAAATTCGGGTGAATTAGGTGCGTAAATATGAATGTGTATAGGATAACGGCGAAGAAAGAGGGATGGAGAATTCCATGACAGAAGAGTATAAGATGATAAATGGACAAATGTATGAGAAAAGTAGTGTCAGGCGAATCTTTCACAATGGCGAGAAAATTTTCATCAATTCGAGGATGATACCCAGTCTCAGAGTATCAAAATAGCATTGTCAATGACTCACCACGATAATGGGAAGTTCAGGTAAATAATTCAAACACGAAGGAAGAAGAGGAAGAAAGAAAGAGATTTTATATACTTGGAGAGGTGACAATTGTTCGGAGTGCAGGATACAAATACTATGCAATAACAAGAGAATACGAACACAGTTGAAATGATGTTCTGAAGTAACTCAAATGATGATAAAGCGATTTTATCCTGAACCAAAATTAGTTATACTTGAATATCTTCCTTATGAATGATCTGCTGTATCATTCTGCTGCTATGACGCTTTCAGATGTTCTGTGGAAATTCGTGAAATCTAGAGTATATATCACACAAATGCCGTAATGGTGAGAATAGAAGGTGCACCCATCAAAATTACCCGAGGAATATTTCACAATGTGAAAAATGAATTTGTATACTAACTTCATTGTCAGGAAGTGAATGATGAATATCTTGGAAATGTTCACTGGATAGAACTGGAGCAATCATTTTTCCTTGAATTTATGATATTTATGGTTTGTTGGTTCTCGAAACGTAAATACTAATTATTCGGACCATGGAATTTGAAATTCCCGATTCTTGATGCTTAATTACGCTATACAAAGAAGATACCTCCATATTTCAAAATTCTAGGTTCAGTAGCTTCATCTGTTCGTTAATGTAAGAGTGCCAGTCAATCAATAAGTACCCACTTATACAATACTAGGTGTTCCCCAGTGTTTTACTTGTGTAACCGTGGGAACCTACCCTATGTGTTATACTAGGTCATGATCTATCTATATACTAACTCACATTTGAATCCCTTGACCTATTTATGCGTGGAAAAGTAAAAAACGTAAATACATACATTACTGCACAAACTTTTCGCAATTATGAATTAATTTGAATAGGATTAGTAGGATTACCAATGTATTTCATTCTAATCCTTTCAATTTCTCTTTGGCGATGCTATTCAATATTGTATGAGTGGGTACCTATTGATTTACTGACACTCTTATATCAACGTACAGCCGAAGCTACTGAACCTTGAAATATGTAAGTGGGTTCTTTGTATTACTTGAATGAGCATCAAGAGAAGGAATCAGGAGTTTCCACCCTAAGGGGTGAAAGTAGGGATTTACAGATTGTAATGAATTTCATCAGTTTTGAAAATGGAAACCTGAAGTTTGAGTTGGTGAAAATATTGTAAATATTTGTTTAGAATGGTATGTTTCGAAACTAAATGTGGGCGAAGCCGCCGGCAACAACTAGTTGGAGACAAATTCTTCGACATGGGAAGAAGGTTGAGGTTAGCAGCGAATCAACAAACATTGGGTTCATTTACTAAAATAATGAGAAATCTGGTTGAATTAGGTCCAAACATACGAGTCTATATAGATTCACTTCAAAAAAAAGAGAAAGAAAAAAGTAGAGATTATAGAGCATAAGATGATAGAACGAGGGCTGTGAGACTTGATGCTGGTGAATGGGCATGACGACCCTGAAAATCATGTCGGCAGGGAGACAAACTTCTGGTAGGATCACCCATGCTGATAGAATCTTAGTTGAGTTGTGAAGCAAAGGTCAGTTTGGTCAATTTCTATTTCCGATATGTAACAATATGAATTAATGCAAGGTGCAAGGAAAAAAGTGCTTGACTTGACGATCCTTGCAGAATCACTTCTGCATGAAAAGCTTTCCAATGGCGAAATGTTTCTTCTTGCTACTCGTGGGACAAAAATTAGTGAGAATCCGAAAACAAACACTTCCAGTTCTGTGTTGAATTGACATCACTGCTCTGAGTATTCTTTGCTTGTTTTATAAAACTCGGCCGCCGCAGTTTTTACATTCTGCTGGTCAACAGCAGCTTCGCTTTCTTGTAATTTTACAAGGAGGTTACGGACGATGTGGAAAAGAAAATCTTATTCTCTTTTTGTACCAGGTTATCTCGGAGACGATTGATTACCTTGGCTGACTATATGGCCGACACATTTTGCCCTTCGATTTTCAGCACAGTTTCATGAAAGGTCGCTGCTTGTGCGTGCAAAAAATATAACCATAATTCTGAGCTGGGATTATTGAAAAACGTCTTTTAAATATTTGGGCATTTGTCGATACTCAGAATATAGTTTTTCAAAGGCTGAAATATTTTAATAATCTCAATCGCGGGCATTAACGCAAGCCACCTTGTTTTACTGTAGTCCAACAGTTTGTGATACTCTGTCTCAGCAGAATCATAGAACTCTTTCAAAGCTTCGACTCGAACGCTATAAATGTAAGAAAATGAGTAAATTTTCACTATGATGCATTCGTAGTCAACAGGAAGACAATCAGTGGCAGTTATGATCGCGTTGTGGACTATATAGGATAGGCTCCACATCCAATTCCAATAAGCTGTCTGCCGAGTGGTACGTTCAATTCTGACTAAACATTATTACTTCCTTTCCTATTCTTTCCCCCAAAATTACAGTTCGTATTGTCTCCACAAAACTCCACAATTTTTTCATTCAAGTCATTGACAGACAATACTTCCTTCAAATAATTGACAATTATATCCGATGTTTCGCCTGGCTGCTCCCGAAACTCTAAAACCTTGACTTTCACGCCTTCGTATGGTAAAAAATAGCGAATCAAAACTGGGAATAATTTGATTGAGCCATGGTTTGAAGCATCTGTTAGTAAAGTTATGCAGTGGGCTTTGAGTAAATGCTCTTTTAAATCTTCGGTTGCCATAGTTGACAGCACATTTACCACAATAGCTAGAGACTTTATATGCACATCTAAATTTTTGCTCCAAACAGGCTTGAATTGAAAGAGAAGAACAGTCATTTGAACGAAAACAGTGATTATGTTGCACGGTGTGAAACGCTTAAGTACCCTCAGCTGCAGCTATTTCCAAATCCATGGAAGTTGGCAAATCAGTTTTCTTGGAAAAACTAAGCATTGACGAGCTTGAAGCAGCAGCTTGATCGGCAAGACTGTGTTTTTCTGATTTTGAATGGTGTTCTGTATCACTGGCACCACCATGTTCAACACGAAAATCAGTACGACACTTTTCACATATAACGTCTGCGGTATCATCTTTTCTTTTTATAGATGGATATTTCTATTGCACACTAATATTGAAAGAGCACTTGCGTTTAGGGCTTATTGTTGTTTTACAAATCACTGCATTGCGTGGGGTACGATACTCGTTTTGTCCGACTAACTGAATTAAAACAAAACATTGCAGTTGTTGACGGAAGACGGAACATCGGTAAGCGCGGGCGGAAGGGATTCCCGTTGGTCTGCTTGCAAAACCGGGACTATGTTGACTTCGCTGAAGACACCGGGACAGACTGCCTGAAACCGAGACTGTCCCAAACCGGGACGTATGGTCACGTTACGTATAGAAGACAACATAGCTTTCAGATGTATCCTGGGTACTATCCCGTGGATCGAACTGCTATGCGATTTTCCTGTGGTCTGATTTTTGTTGTCGATCTACCAAAATATTCGGAATCATGTATAGAAGATCCAGTATAGCACAGTCGATTGTGAATCTCCACAAAAACTCTTACAGCTGGTGGTTTTGTGTCCGGATATTATTTTATTTGAATTTATGTTATTCAATCCTGATGGTGCTACACTATATGAGCGATTTTACGACAAATAACTATATACCAGTCGCTTTGCTGTTAGTGATATCAAAAATCATGGAGAAAGCCGTAAACCACCATATCCTTGAATATTTGTGAGGTTTTAACATTTTGTGCGATCATCAATATGGTTTCTGGAATCAGAGATCAACAGTCGCCCTTCTATCGTATGTCACCCATAATTTGGAATAAGGCAATCGAGAAACATGGAGTGTCAAGAGCGGTTGCGCTTGATATTTGTAAGGCCTTGTGGCATGAGAGTTTGCTAGCAAAACTTCGATGCTATGGCTTTTTGTGTATGGCTCTCCTGAAAGAACGTTACCTGCAAGTGGCCTTCGATGAATATCTCCCAACGCTGGTGTTTTCCAGGAATCCATATGGTCTCCAACCCTCTTTTTATTGTATATAAACGAATCAATGAGAAAAACGAAAAATCCAATATATTGCTTTGCTGACGTCTCGTCATTCCATTTGGATTCCAAGACATCGGTCGCGGATGCACATCTTCACCAGCAGCAGGAGGTTGCATATCTTAATGAGGATCTTGAGGTGATTTCGAATTGGGATGAAAGTAACCAGGTTCAATTCAATGCCACGAAAACTCAGGTATCGGTTTTCTCCAAAAAGATAAATGTCTCCGAACCAGATATAATGATGCTGGGACAGAAAATTCCACTTTCTGCTTCGGTGAGTTTGTTGGGGGTTAAAATGGACACCAATATTTCTTGGCACAATCAAGTCGCTGGAATTGCCAAGGGTACGTCTCAAAAGCTTGGAACACTGTTTCGAACCAGAAAACTGTACACATCTCAGCAACTTTTGATGCTTCATAAAGCTCAGATCAAACCTTCTTTGGAGTATTGCTCCCATGTATGGAGCTCCGCCCCTAAGCATACCCTGAAGGTTCCATCCAGAAAAGAGTCATCCACTTGATTGGAGACACGAAAATCACTTGCAACCTTAATAGTTTGGAACATCAAAGAAAGGTTGGAGATTTGTCTGCGTTTATGCGGAATAAACTTCCGGAGAACGTTTTTCAAGATGAATTTGATCTCCAGTGATTCAAATCCAACGTGAATCGCTATTTTCGCACGGGCACTGCTATTAGAGCACCTTTCGGATTTTCCTGTAATGCTTGTGTTTTATCCCTGAGAAATCAACAAATTAATTTTCGGAAGCATGAAGTTCAGTTGTTAAGTTCAACACAGTAACAAATTTCATCCCCTCCGCACAAACACCACAAAAACCGAATTGAAGGTGTGATTTGGTTGTCATTCTGCTTGTTGATTTCAACAACGTAGTTGGTAAATGCGTCTATCTATATAACTTGAAATCTGAGCTCGAATCCCCATCGGATCAGATTTTTCAATTAAGTTTCTACTCGCACCATCTTTATATTGAAATTAGATTGCATAGAATAGTTTTTGACAATTTGAAGTTTATATCAAGTCAATTTTGTAATGAAGAAAGGATCAATTCAATTCTTGTTGTACGTCTAAGGTCAGTGTCAAAAAGAAGAATCTGAAAATATCATACTCAACGAATCAACTTCTACCACTCAAATATGATTTGATCTGAAACTATTACACACAGAAAAAGTCCTGAAACATAACCATGAAATCTGTCGAAAAGTTCTCTAGAAGTCTTCATCCACAAAGGCAATGTGACCACGATTGTCAAGTATTTCACTAACAAATTGAGCAAGATTAGTTATACAGTAATGCCTATTCATGAAACCCTACTGGAATTCTGAAATCAAACTTTCGGTTTGAGGCATATATGAATCCATAATATAGAGTGGTCCAACGAAAAGTATGCACCTTGCTTTTCTCCTTTTTTTTAACTTAACGAAAAAATGCTCGGACAAGTCAATTTTGCTTTTGAGGGGAACATATTTTAGATGTATTTTTCTACCTGTGCTTTCAACCCCCTAGCGAGGGTGAGTAACACACTTGTTCCGAGAGGTCCATACCCAGTACCCTCAGAATATCAATGCCTGGTGTGGCATATCAGGTAGTCATATCGTAGGGCCACTTTTTATTCCTGGGAATGTAACTGGTGAGGTCTACCTGAACATGCTTGAAGATACAATTGATCCTATCATAACAGAAATAATTGAAAATGACCAAAATCATAATGTTGATCGGCTTCATTTACAGCAAGAAAGAGCACCTCCTCACTATGTTGCTCCGGTAAGAGAGCTTTTTGATGACCGGTTTCCTGGACGGTGGATTGAAAGGAGAGGCCCAATCGAATGACCTGCCAGGTCACCTGATTTATCGCCTTTAGACTTTTTCCTTTGGGGACACTTGAAAAATAAATGTTTTGCTACGCAACCCGAGTCCATAGAAGATCTTCGCCAACGAATTACAGCAGAGTGCAGAAGTATAACACCTGATATGCTACAGAATGTTAGGAATAGATTTGAACAAAATCTGTATTACTGTATGGAAGCAAATGGGTCACATTTTCAGCACTTGCTGAAGTGGGATTCTAATAAGTCAATTACACATTTCAAAGTACTGACGGTTGTGGTTGTTTTTCTTCATGATAACTAAATGTTTGAGTGAAATACAACAAATTAGGTATCATTGGAAAGACAATTTTGTGCCCTTTCAAATGATATATCACTCGACCCCACTTTCCATTGGAAATTTTAGGGTTGTTACTAACCCTTGTTAGGGGGTTGAAGGCATAGGTAGAAAAATACATCTAAAATGTGTCAAAATTGACCTGTCCGAGCATTTTTGCGTTAAGTTACAAAAAAAGGGAAATGCAAGGTGCATACTTTTCGTTGGACCACTCTGTATAATATACACACATTTATAATATACTATTGATAATATGATTGAAAAATAAAAGGAACTATTAAGATAGCGAAATATATTTTTTTTTTTCAATTCTCAATGAAACTGCAGATTATGCATTGTGGTTCATTGAAAATGAATAATTTTGATTTTTTTTGTGTGGTTTTCAACCTTGCACAATCTGAAAAATAAACAATGGTAAGTCAATAGAGAATCTCTGAAGTGTAATGAAAGGAAACCGAAAAGTTCACCCTTGAAAGTTATTGCGTAATATAAACGTATCTATAAATTTTGTCTACAAATTGACCAATCAATGGAAAAAATCTTTACGTAGCTTTCTTTAGATGGTGCACTTTTAGGAAAATAATCCTCATTCGTTGTCATAAATCTAAACAATCCATTCATGAAAAATAATTCCATTAAAAACAGCAAAAACAGCTTCACTAACTAATATACTGAGAGTTTTTTCATAAGAATGCACGCAAAACTGAATATTTTGCATATCAATTTAACTATATGATTTAGTTTCCACTTCGAGGGGTTCTTGATTTGAAATAAAAAGTTTGAAACGAATCATCAAAATGGGAGCTGTATTTGATGACTTTCGTGAAAAAAACTTCATTGTTTCGACTTAATATTTCCTGATCATTTCTATTTATAAGTTTCTAAAGATTCGTTCATCTTATTGACATAGTTTTTTATGGATAAAACATAAACTCAATGTGCTCCAAGAGCGGTGCCTGTGTGAAAGTAGCAATTCACATTGAATTTGAATCGCTGGATATTGACTACATTCGGAAAAACGTTCTCAGGAAGTTCATTCCACACAAATGGAGTTGTAAAAATACGAGAGGTCTTGAACAGTGAATTTAGAAGTGTACTGAGTTGAACTTCAACCCCATGAGCAGCTACATTTCGTCGCGTATTTCTGATTTGTACCGCTTCTGGTAGAATCAAATGTGCCAAGTAACTTGAACACTTCCCGTAAAAGTATCTATAGAAGAGAGACAAATCTTCAACCTTTATTCGATGTTGCAGACTATCAAGATTGCAAGTGTTGCTCGCGTTAGATCAGTCGTATGGCTCTTTTCTGAATGGAATACTTCAAGGATGGTCTGACCTGAGCTTTATAGAGCATGAAAAGTTTTCCTGGTTCGGAATAGTGTTCCAAGCTTTTGAGAAGCAGCCTTTGCAATCCCAGCGACATGATTGTGATTATTGCTTTTTCTATGGCTGTTGCTACAATTGAACCATCTGCTTGTGTTGTTGGTAGAATTGTAGATTTCGTGATGTTTTTATCAACAGCTTTAGCTACCGACCAGAAGGATCTAGATCCGTTGAGATTGGCAAGCAGATTGTAAAGTTCTTTGCTTTGATTTTTTCTAAGTTTGCAGTTGTTGCAAGCAATAACAAACTCAGTTCGGTTTTCGGCACAGGGACTTTTGCGCCCCTGCCGGTGGGCGTGATTTTTGAAGAAGACAGCTCGCTTGGAATTTTTGTTGAACCAAGGTTTGCTGTTAGAAGTTCGTTCCATTGAAAAACGAATATATGCATCCATGGATGATAGAATAGCTTCCGTGACTTCAGAATCACAAGTTGATGGATCGTTAAAGCTAAAACAAACATCTAGCACCGGGTAATTTCGGAAACGGTCTTGAAGATCCTCCCACTCAGCAGATCTGTAATGCCAAACTTTGCGGGGCTTAGGTTGTTCCCCAACGTTTATCGGTAATTCACTCAACACAGAAATGAGTTTGTGGTCAGAAGATTTCAATGAAGACTTCACGGTGACCGTGTTAATTTCTGGATTGGTTGTTAGGTATAGATACAGAAGACTAGCATGTTCTCCATCATGATTGATTTGCAGGAAGTCAATGGTGTTTACAAGTGAGAAGAATAGTGTCCTATATTGTGTATCGCTTGCATTTACATTTAGTGATCCTCTTTGATATTATTACAAACAACATAACAATGAAGTTTTGGGGTTCCAGAATTTCCTCCCGTTGACAGGAGAGATCGCTTCTGATAAAAAGTGATATAAACTCATTATTTCAATAATACAGTTTATTGTGGAAATCATACAATACACTGCATTATTGTAATAATGAGTTTGAATATGGATTTTCATCAAGTATTGGCCAGTTCTATTCCATTATAAAAAGGGATATTCCAAAGTTACGTCTGAATTGGGAGTGGAAATCATAGCCGGGATATAGAAAATTGACGGAATTTGTTGTGAAGCACTGACTTTGGTTTCTGTGAGTGCAAGAATATGAGGACTATTTGTTCGCAGATGCTGGTGCACTGAGATTATATTTGAGTTGAGTCCTCTGATGTTGCAGAAAGCGATTTTGAAGTTGCTGGTGTACCTCTTAGCAACTGCAGTTATCATGCTATTTCTCTGTGGACTGATGTTAGAAATGGTGGTTTTCGAATAACTTCTGCAGGATGATGCCGTCAAATCAGCCTTCACCCGGAGATCCGATTGAGGAGCTTTTTTACCTCCGAAGTATTTCGACCCTAGGAGCGCCATCATGCAATTTTTCCTTATATTTCCACCTTCGAAACTGGGAATAGTGGCACAGCAACGTTAGCTCGAAAGCAACTTCACGCTGCCTAAACCGTTGCAATGGTATTTCACCGGAAGATGCCGGCTGGGATCACCATCTACCATCTACATGTGTTTTGTAACTCCCTATGTCAATAAATGTTTATTCTACTGTGCAGTGGTATATTATGATCGATAGAGAATTTTGTATTCTATACATTGGTGCTGTTCATTTTTATCCCAATTTTGATTTTAGGCCACTTTCCACCTTATCACTATATGACGTTGAGCGATTTTTGACCAATTTTCCACAACGAATTCAAATTGAACTAAGGCGTTGCCGAAACAGCCTGAAAAATCAACCAGGCAATTGGCAGTGAGTTTTAATGAACGCACTGTTCTATGTTGATTTACGAAATTTCGTTCCGTAGATTTTAGCTTTGAAGATAAACTATGAAGTGGCCGACATACAGCAATGGGGACCCTGCTGGAGACTGACCCATCACACACATAGCTCAAATAGTGGCTGCCCTATGATTTGAACGATCGACAGAATTTGTCACGTTTCGAGGTCTGCTCTCCTTTGCTTTACTGCAACCAAATCTATTTTTTTTTGGATCGTATCGTTACGTGTGATGAAAAGAGGATCATCTACGACAAGAAGAGACGTTTAGGTCAGTAGTTGCATACCGATGAGCTGCCCAGGCACTTCCCAAAGGCGAAAACCCACTAAAAAACACCCATCCGCACGTTTCACAAATCACCGTCCGAAAATTAAACGGATTCAGCGGCGAAGTTTTGCCTCACCCACCATACTTCACAGACCTATCGTCAATCGACTACCATATTTTCAAGCAATTTGATGATTTGTTAACTGGTAGAACTTTCGCCAATCAGGATCAGGCGAAACGGCCTTCGTCGAATTCACCGAATCCCGAGTACACAATTTTCGTGCTGACTCATGATCGACTTGTATTACGTTGGAAAAAGTGCTCTGATTCAATTGGCGCTTATTTCGATTGAATGAAATGAGTATTCATTGAGATATTGCAGTTCAAACTTACTTATAAAAACGGACAAAACTATTGAAACAACAAGGATAATTCATTCTTGTTTGAATACTATTATTAGATCTACTAATTTAGAGACAACATTTCAGCAGGACGTTAGGTCCAGTGACCTGACCAGCCATCGTTTGGATCCTTGGTTGGCTATCCAATTATTACCAAAATTTGAAGCCAATAAATTGGTGACGACTGCAATCGTTGTGAGGCGAAGCCTCGTCTTGTTGGAAATATATTTTTCTGAGCTCCATTAGTAGCAATTCATCAACAAGGGGTTCATTATTTTGCCTTAAAATTTCCAAATATGTCTGAGATGTGGGAGTAACATTATAAATAAACGGCCCGATAATTGTACCTTTGAAAACACCTGCCCACACACTGAATCCAAATCTTTTTCGACTCCTGTGCTCCACAAATAATAGAATGAGAATGTTGTTGTGCCCAAGTATAAGAATTATAGCGGTTGAAAATGCTGGCACTGCTCACATAAGCTTCGTGTGACCAAATACAATTCAATGAAAAAACACGCACTTGATTACAGCTTTCCAGGAACCACTGGCAACAAGCCATGTGGCGTTCAAAATGTCCTGGTCTGAGTTGATTAACTTCTCTGGTCTTGTATGGCATGAATTTAGTCTTTTTTTCAAAATTCTCCTTACGTTAGTTGGTAGGCCTGTTGATATTTTGAAATTCCGCGTTAATGTTTTGGGATTATTTTCAACAGCTCCTGAAACGAATATTTCTTTTAACTGCTTATCCCTATTTGATCTACATAATTTTGGCTTTGTCTTTTAAAATTGCTTGCTGCTTCTGCATTTTCTCCGGTTTGTATAAAACAGACTACTATTATATCCCGTTGTTCATAATTCTCGTACTTCATTGCGAATGTGTATGAGAATTTTGTTTTATCGCCGGATCGTCCAAAGCCTACTTGATCAAAGTGTACGTTTCAAAGTTTACATGAAGAAACCAAAAAGCTCGGTATTTCAAATATGACTCTAGCAAAACATCAAGTGTGCTACATTTTTCGAAGGTCATTTTGAGCTCTATTGAAATATGCATGAATATATAGGGTGTCTCATTAAAAAAATAGCTTTCCATCAATGGTGTGAAAAATTACGTTTTTTACACCATTTAATTCTACGCAAAATAGTGCTTTGGAAATATTTTCATACAAACAAGAAATTTCTTACAGGGAAAAAGTTACAGCAATTTTTCGAAAATGCACATTTTAGAATAACATGCCGTAACTCAGAAACTATGATAGATATCTATATGCGGTTTCCACCATTGAGTTTCTCATAAAATTTGACTCTCAGACACAGACATCAGTTTTCATCTATCAACTTTGAAAACAGTAGTTTTCCTTTAAAAGTGTCCAATTTGGCGCACTCTATACAACAGTTCATATAGTTTCTGCCTATCACTTCAAGTGGTGATTATTTTCTTCAAGGTTAAAAATTCTCTGGCCTCTATTGATTATAGAGGAATATTTGAGGAAACTTTTGATTACATTATGAAAGAAATGAGCTAAAATCGATAACGATGAAAACAAATTGGATAGACTTCGTGGAACGCTGGGAGCTTTCAAAAATTGATGGATGATTTACCTCAAAGTAGGTTGGGAAAACGATTTGAGATATATGGAAGGGTACGGAAATGGAATATCATCATGATATTTAAAAACTCTTTATAGGTTGATGGATTTACTGGAGGAATATACTGTCAGAATCATTAGGTTACCATTATCCAATGCTAGAATTTCATGAAGGAAATTATTACGTTTCGGAAAAGAATGATTTTAGATTTCTACTTCTCCAACTTAATACTGAAAAAATGTGGAGATCTTCCAAAGAGAGAAAGAAAGCACCTACTTTCGAAAATGAAATCTTCACAAAGATGTGAAGATCATGTAGAGGGTAACTTTCAGACACAATCTGGATGAAACAGCCCTCCCAAAACAACTACTTCTATATGATCATTGAGTTATACGGAAGGAAAAAAATACTTTGAAAACAACAGCTTCTATAGGAACATTGAATTATACAAAAAACGTTTTTTTCATTCAGCTTGTACTCCAAATAAGAAAAGCTTGCCTTATTACTTCTTCGGCACTAATCTGAATAACAATTATAGATAAAGCACTCAGTTCATTCATAAAATTGTGACTCTGTCAGGAATGAGTTGGATCTACTCATGTCATCGATGACAGAACGTAATGACACTCATTCGCTTATTTGATTCAATCCCAGCCACAGGAATCCTCTTTAGACTGAAAGGGTGTATTTTTTGTTGAGAGATCAATTTTTTGGGAATTGCTGGCTTCACAGAAAAATTCTACGGAATTTTCGGCTGAAAAATGATGCAAGGAAAAGTTTTACTTCTTTTCGTTGAATAATTTCAAAGATTAAGTTAGTGTACATAATATTTGCCGACAATTTCTTCAGTAGTTTGGAAGAAGTAAATTGAAAATATGATTATTCGGGAAAATGTCATACCTATACGCTATTCTGTGGGAGGAAAGTTCCAAAGCTTCCAACGTCATCTTATTATAAAGTCATTGTCGAAAATAAGAAATACAACTTTTTATTGGCTCAGAAAAATGACGCCAATAGTATTTTCGATAGTTTTTGTGATATAAGAGGTGAAACATTTAATTAAGAGAAAACTAATCACTTGTGTTATATCGGGTGATTCTCTAAGGTGGCTCACCTCTATAACCTTTTCATTATTGGAGATAGAAACATGCAATTTGGAGGTTATGTATTATAGTTCAATAAACATTTTTGACATATTCACTTGATTTGCCGTACTTCCGGTTTGACCGGAAATGATCCAAACTTTCGATTTTTAAATGGGACATTCTATATATTTTCACTAATTTTGATCGAGAATGACATTCTAAATCCAACAATACTTCACGTGTCAATATTTGACAAATAAAATCATTTTTATTCCAATCCAACAATACTTCACTTGTCAATATTTGACAAATAGAATCATTTTTATTCAAATTTTTCATGGATCATGTGAATCGCTTCATTCTTGATCAAGTAACATGGGAAAACTACGACTGTGAGGCTTATGATTTCACAGCTGTTCGAAGAATTATTCCACAGTGGCAAATATGAATTTTTTCTATTAACTTGATTTTTCCGATTGGAAAGGGGGTGGTTCGTCGGTTTTTTGTGAAAGATTATTTTTTTACGATTAATTTGATGCCACACACTTTCACTTTATTTTCTCTATTTTGCTGAATGATTGCAATAATATATATGTATTCGGTATACTTATGCACTAAGTCCTGTTATTTCAGTTATCCGTGACAAACAATTGAAGCTGGACTACCTGAAAAATAGGCTAATAAATATGCTTCCACTTTTAAAAATTTTTTTTTGTGTAGTTTATTATTAGATATGAAAAATTGTTTTAGAAACAAGAAAATTGACATGTTGCTAATTTACGGAGAAACAAAAAAGAATGCAACTGATGCAGCTCGAATTTATGCTCAGAGGTTCCCTAATCGTCGCCATCC
>WOGR01010335.1:0-10961 GCA_015342045.1 Leptinotarsa lineolata
AAAGCCATACTGATGGTCGCTGAAGATGTTAAAGCCTTCCAAATATTCAAGAATATGGTGCTTCATGGCTTTCTTCATGATTCTTGATATCACTGATAGCAAAGCGACTGGTCTATAGTTATTTGGAAGATTCTTCTTACCCTTTTCGGGAATAGACTGAACGCGAGCAATCTTCCAACAAGAAGAAAAAACGCTTTTCTTGTAAGACAGGTTGAAGAGTCTGCAAAATACTGATGCCAGTTCATTTACGCTCTTTTTGAGTACGATGACAGGCACTTCATCAGGACCAGAAGGAATGTAATAAATGTTATTAAGTATTAGAATGTTCAAAATTTTGTTCCAAAAATGAATGTTATGGAAAATGTGTCTGATTTATTTGTTATTTCACACGGTTGTCAAACGCAACGCGTCCGAAAACAGAGTTTTTTTCACTCACAGACTTCCAGAACTCTCTTACGGCTCGTATATAATTTTTTCTACTCGCCAAAAAAAACGTTATTTTTCGTACTTGTCACGTAAATTACTATTCACTTTTATCTCTTCTTCATTCATCAAGCTGTGAGAATAAGTCTTGTATCATATTGCTATATATGATAATTTTAGGAACAATTGACTACATAAGAAACCCTAAAATGTAAAAAAAAGGATATACGAGTATATTATTAAAAATTTTGTATCGACAGATCCATGTCAATTTTTGAGCAGCATATGTTGAAACAATATCGTAGCTAGCGTATCCTACTGATGAAAAAAAGTTATCTTATCAGTTCTCATATCAGGGACATATTTTTTCATATAGACACAGCTGATTATACCCTACATTTTCATGAACTTGTTGAGAGCGAGAGAGTGGTAAAATAACAATGGGCTTTGTACTTTCTGGAGAAAATCTGGAAACTTTGATCTGCCACTCGTGTCAGCGTTTTTTGTCTGTTTCTCCAGTGAAAGTCTACCCAAACAAATATATCAAATGCGGAAGGTGTTCACAAGATAACGACCAAGGAGTGATTTCCTTCTACCAACTAGTAGCAGAAAGAAGCCTATTCAAATGTGTCAACAGATTTGATGGTTGCAGGACACTTTTAACATGCTCCCAAGTAGTAGAACATGAAGCAAAGTGTATAACAAGAGAGTATGTGTGTCCTATCTGTGAAAACTTTGAAGTCCCCACGTTCATGATACCGGAACACTTCGAGGAGCTACATCAGCCTGTAATTCTGCGTTATCCATATTTTTCAGTGGACTTAGAAATATCCTCCGATGTGAATGAGAAGATATTTTTTTACCGCCTCAAAGATGATCTATTCATGATACTGTTTCGGCTCAATCCAGCAGATGAGGTTATTTTTCTGAATACTTTTCACTTTGGTGAGAGATCGAGAGCAGTAAAAATTGAACAACGGTTTTCCGTACAGTTCATAGGATCTAACATTACCATCGATACTGATAAAAAATTTTGTACTCCTTACAGTAAGGAAGGCTTGAAGGATCGTGGTAAGTAACAGGGGGAATTGCTTCAGTTGAAGTTCACCTAATTTCATTTGCGTTTTCACTTCAGAGATTTTCATCAAAGATTTAAAGAAAGAAATGAATCAACATGAGAAACCATGTTTTTCCGTTAATCAGCTGTCGCCCCCATACGAACGATAACTCTCAGAAGTTGAGAAACTTGTACGAGCAAGGGACTAACAGGGTCTTACCTTTCAACGTGTGATTCCTAACACGTAAATTCAAATCGTAATGTAAATCAACTTCTGACATAATATGCCTTGAATCAAAATAATGATAATCTTCTATAATTTACTCAGAAATTGTTCAACTGCTGTTTGACAACTCAACTGATTTTTGAAAGTTTCCATAGAAATAAGTATCCTGGATGTTATCAAAATGAAATAACAATCATATATTGATTTATTCTGATATTCTTGATCTAGGATCTGTGTAATTCTTATACAATAAAATCATTTGAAGTGGTCCAAACAAAGTACTGTTCCCATAACCAGAAGTTTGAGTCTTCAGGAAATGGAATGTACTGAAGACAGTAGTAGACAGTCTTCTTCATCTCCTGTGGGAACTAACTTGGTTGGTAGAACGCGCATCGAGGAGACTGTTGCAGTTCTTGTTTTGGTTTCATACCATGCCAAAGTTTCAGTTCTACCTTTCACAAGTTGAATTTTCATTAACTAAGAACACTTGGATTTTATTTTCGAGTATATTTATTCGGGTTCTTCGGGTTTTCCTCTTATTTGATTTCTCACTATTCATGAGTGTTGAAAATTGTCACGTTGTAATGAAAGTGCAAAATATATTTTTTTTGGAATTTTCATAATTGAATTTTTGAAATTTATCACTGATATATCATGAATGTGATTGTACATCTTTGAAAGGTTTTGATGATAGTGATGAAGTTTTTGAAATTCACAAGGAAAAGTTAAAAACTTACTGTTGTTGAGGTTGGTCGTGTCAAAAATGATGTGAAATTCATGAAAGTAATACATGTCAGTACATAAGACAAGTTACTAAGTTGGAATTACTCGATTTTCCACTGGAGCACAACGATTACATAAATCATTTTCAATGAAAATTCGAATGTACCGGTACAAGACCATGTGCTCGATATGAAAGAAAGAGAGAGAGAGAGACAAGAAACATGGCATTGACATCTGTCATGGAGTTCAATTTAAATATGTTAGTCTATCCACAAACAGAAAACTCAGTTTTTTTTTTCATTATTGTTCACAATACTGTGTTATGTGAAGAGAAATTCAATTTTTATCAAATAAAATATATTGAGTGATTATTGATAACTTCAATAATTAGGATTTAGATTGAGAGACAAATTTATATTTTTCATTAACTATATGTGGAAGGAATAACAAATAACAATTGATAATTTATTCTGGTGAGATTTCAGAAATATTTCTGCTTTGAAATATATGTATATTTTCATCAATATCGAATAAAAATGCATATATTTCTCTGAGGTGGTTTATATCTGACCTTTTTTCAAGGCAGTATTAATGACATTTTCAGGAACAATCTTTTACACGCATTTCTGTCAATTGTCAAAATTTTAGTTGAATTATAGTCCACTTTATGACCTTTCTTGAAAAAATGGTTGCTAAGAGCACATCCTTCAAGGCGTGATTTGCTATCAGTTTTGTTAAAAGTAATCCGATCTTTGAGTAGTCTTGATGTTTGACCAATACACTCAGTTCTACAACTATTTCATGTTATTGAGCACAATCATTTTGATTGGAAGTTTGAAGAAGTTCTGTGTTTGAGTTTTTGAAGCAACTTATTGATTGTAGGAGAGCTATTTTCGCTTTTGGATTTTTGAAAACTCTACACATCATTGATGTTAAGTGAAGAGGATAACAATATGGGATCTTGGAATGAATTAGTCTCATTTGTAATACTATCAGTCTGAGCACAACTTACAATTACATTTCAACCTCTGAATGATTTTCAAAAAAAAACGAATCAGAATTGAAAAAATTAAAACATTGAAAATAAATAGAAAAACATTTTTTCGTTCACTACATCTTCATTATAATATTTTTTTACATTAACAAAATCTGAGTTTTAGTCCATTTTTATATCTTCAAAATCAGTCATCGATTCCGAACACCTTGAATAACATTTTGGAAATGTTCCTCCTACAACACGAGGAAATGAAGTATAAACTTTCGAATTTTATGTATAAGTTCATGTAAAAACACCTTATAACTAAAAGTTGAGTGTTTTCAAACCACGTTACTTCACGACGTTTCGATTGTTCGTATCTACAATCGTCTTCTGCCAACACCTTATCCTTGCCTCTCATGTGAACCCACGACATTGTAGCCACGTGTGGAAGATCAGTTTAAGAGTATTAGCTATTCGTCATTACCAGGAGGGTCATTTCAGATGGAGTGAATCGTCTGAATAACCCAGTTCCGGAATACAAGCTCCTCTTCAGTACCGGGAGAGCCATTTCAGGGTCATGAATGTCCCGCAATGATCCTTGCGTTACTGACGAGAAGCTTATACTCCAAAACCAGTATATCAATAGTCGTTTCGACCGAATGAAATTGACTTCTTATATCTATATATAGAAAGTTATTTTCGACGAATTTCACCAAAAACGGTAATGAAAATCTTCCAAATGATTATAGACTAGTCGCTTTGCTATCAGTGATATCAAAAATCATAGAGGAAGCCATAAATTACTATATCCTTGAATATTTGGAAGGCTTCGACATCTTGAGCGATCATCAAAGTGGCTTTCGGAAACAAAGATCAACAGGCGCCCTCTATCGTATGTCACCCATATTTGGAATAACGCAGTCGAGAAATATCAAGAATCAATAGCTGTTGCGCTTGATATTCCTAAGGCCTTTGACCGTGTGTGGCATGGGGGTTTGCTGTCCAAACTTCAATGCTATGGCTTGTCGGATCATTTTTGTGTATGGCTCTTCAGCTTCCTGAAAGAACGAGTCCTCCAAGTGGCCGTCGATGGATAGATCTCGGATACTTTTACCATCAACGCTGGTGTTTCCTAGGGATCCATATCGTTTTCAACCCTTTTAATTTTTTATCAACGACTTATTGGAAAAAAACCGAAATCCAATATATTGCTTTGCTGACGACAGCACACTTGTCTCGTTATTCCGTTTGGATTCCGGAACATCGGCTGCGGATGCATATCTTCACTGGCAGCAGGCAGTTGCATATCTTGATGAGGACCTAGAAGTTATTTCGAATTGGGGTCAAAGTATTCAGGTTCAATTTAATGCCCCATTAAATTGAACGCCAACAAATTTACCAACGCTTTCTGCGTTGGTAAATTTGTTGGTGGTTGAAATGGACATCAATATGTCTTGGCACAATCATGTCGCTGAAATTTCAATGGCTGCTTCTCAAAAGCTTGGAACACTGTTCCGAACCAGAAAACTGTACACACCTCAGCAACTTTTGATGCTTTATAATGCTCAGATCAGACCTTCTTTGGAGTATTGTTCTCATGTATGGAGCTCCGCCCCTAAACATACTCTGAAGCTACTGGATTCCATCCAGAAAAGAGCCATCCGCCTGATTGGAGACGCAACCATAACTTGCAAACTTGATAGTCTGGAACATCGAAGAAAGGTTGGAGATTTGTCTCTCTTCTATAGATACTTTCACGGAAAGTGTTCAAGGGACTTGGCACATTTGATTCCACCAAGAGCGGTGCATATCAGAAATGAGCAACGGACTGTGGCTGCCCATCGTTTTGAAGTTCAACTCAGTACACCTCGAACTTCGCTGTTTAAAAACTCTTTCATTTGGAGAACTGCGGTCATGTGGAATAAACTTCCTGAGAACTTTTTCTCCAATGGATTTAATCTCCAGCGATTCAAATCTAATGTGAATCACTACTTTCGCACAAGCACCGCTCTTAGAGCGCCTTAAGGTTTATCCTGTAGTGCTTGTGTTTTTCCTCAAAAAAAGCCCAGTTTCATTGGCCCTACCATCCTTCCTTTATCCAACAATTTCCCTCTTCTGGTTTAACACGTCTAAGCTACCTCTTAACAGTGCATGCTTCCTACAAAGTAATTTGAAATGCCCCTTTTCCTGAGGGCCAAATATATATATATATTCGCCACCCTTCCTGAATGCACTTCATTACCCCACTTGCTTGCATCCGTGATATCAGCGATACGGTAATTTAGTTACAACCTAACTAATTCACGGTGCAAGTTTCAGATAACTTCGGCGTCTAGTCTGACAAATATTAATCTTCCTCGATATCAATAACATCTGTGCCCTATCAATTTATGTTTATTGGAGACGATACTCGCTTGAAGTGCATTCGCATACCGGAGTGAGATGGGAATACTATCATCAGAGTACGAGGGTGGTTCTAGGAGTACCTGACTTGACCTGGAGATGCCGGTAGTTGTCTGGAAGTTTGAAGACGCTGCGTTGCTTAGTATTTGTTTGGCAGCCATCAATAGCGAACGTTTTCGGTTAATTTTTAAAAATGAAAACAATTGGTCAGCGTTATGTGAACGTATTCAAAAAACACTTCATTGTAAGATTTTGACTAAACACGTGTTGCGTTTTTGTAAAACTGTTTAGTGAAAATCTCACAATAAAGTGTTTTTTGAATACGTTAGTTTTAGATTTTCATCAAGTATCGGCCAACTCGATTATATACCGTTATGTGAAACATGACTTTTATCTGGCCCTTCTGGAGTTATACGGGGAAAACCAAAAATGCTGTGTTTTCGTTTTTTTCCAATGGCATTTTTATTTCAGGAGAACATTGAAAAATGGAGATTTTTCGAGGTGTACCATGACAATGTAATAATAAATATTTGATAAAACGTTTTGTGTCAACATGGCCACCATCAACTTTTTTTTTATACGGACCTGTCTTTTTTATTACAGATATTATCACATGATGAATTCACGATCCAAGGGTATATCACATTTGATATTTTTACAGCGTGTCATTTGAAATAACCACCATTATCAGTAACAACAATCAAACAGAAAAACAATTTATTTTATCATGAACTTTTGGGAAATATGAAACCAATACTTGTATAACCAGTCAAAGAATTTAGAAATACTTGTATGAAATTCTTTGAAAGACAATTTTTTTGTGGAAATCAATGTTTCTTATGTATGCGTATTCCTCTGGGTGTATTACCTCCCACAATCCACAACGTACGGTGGTGAAATACTTCGAAACTTCTCCAAAGATATTATATCACTTTTTTATTCAGAGGGAGAGTACCTGTCAAAATGTTTAACTTCAGCGCTCATCGCCGTAGTGAAATCATCTTTGAATAATGTTTCGGGAGTTGGATGCGAAACTTTATAATATAATCAGTGATATGTGGTGGGTGTGAAAAAATTCAGAATGCGTCGGGTGTGTTCATGAGATGGCTTGATTAGGTTGAGGAATTCAATTTGAGAATTTCATACAAAATTTGGCAAATTATAGCCAGCTTAGTAATCAACGGATGAAGTTAAAACTCATATTGGCGTGTTATTTTACTGTCTGGGAACCATGAATGTGGAAATTCACATTGAAATACACTAATTTCTTCTATGGTAATATACAGGGTCTTTCATGACCAGCGTTCGTTAGGAATATATGAAGAACGATTGAAAATAAGAACTTGAAATTTCGTGGTAGTGGGTTTTACAAATTGGCCTTCTCATATAAATATTTTCCACTTTCGGTCTCTTTCGGTTATACCGGAAGTTGAGGGCAACTTCCTCATTTCAGATGGCACACCCTGTGTTTTATTATATTTTTGAATTCCTCAGCACATTTTAGGTCCACTTTGTATAACAATGCCTATACCAAAATGTGTTAGTTTTCGAGATATTGTTTTTTTTCTGAGAATTTTGACAGTTACATCACCACTCCGAAAAAATCATAACACATAGACAGTAACAGTTGAAAATGTAAAATTTCACAGAATCACACCTTAAATATCAAGTCATGAACAGGTCCAACAGGTCCATCAAATTTTTGAAAATAATTCACAGGGTGGTCGAAATTTCCACCTAAAACATAACATTGAGAAAACTGATGAAACACGATGAAAAAAATGGAAACCATACACTGTTATATCATTTTTGGAAAAAAAAAGATATGAAATTCATGAAGAATGTCCTATACCTAAAATACACCCCTGGCGAAATGTATTCGATTATGGGAAATATTTGAAATGTAAATCATTTGAAGCAATATGAAACCAAGAAAGCTTTGAAAACAAGTGAACCAATGGTGTCGTTGGTGAAAGGTAACCCAAGATGGAAATGGATTGGAATAAAATACTATCAGAGAGATGAATTATATCTTTGTTTATTGATATCTAATACAGTAATTTTATTTTGTTTATATTTTCAAGGTTAGATTTTACTTTAATTTTAGAATGTAACTCAATTTCTTTGAATTCAAATAATATTGTGGTTCAATAACATATGTTCAAAGAGATTGCCGTTACGTGCTAAACAAGAATATATTCTTTTTTGCATACAGCTTTCTGTATGGAATCAGAAATCAAATTATTGAAAGCTCTCAGAACCCTTCGTTTCATGTTTTCTTTATCACTCACAGGATCCGCATAAACATACATTTTTTTTTGATATATCCCCAGCTCATTGTAACAAAGCCACTGATCTTCGAACATCCCACTCGACAATCCAGCAACGGTATCAGTACTATGTGCAAGGGCTCCATCCATCTGATACCATAACTTGAAACGGTATTGTTCAGAAACATGCCTTATGGATTCACCAACCACATTTCTGATTATATGCGAATATCTATCGCTATTCAAATTCTCTTTATAAAGATATAAATATGAAATTTGGTCTTTCTTTATATCGCAAAAAACATTAAAACTCCATGAGTCCTGGAAGTTGCGCTGGCGAACGAGCTTTGGATTTTCTGCTGCCGAAAAATGACAATTACCAAGACTTAACTTGCCTGTCGAATTGTTGAACAATATTTTCGTGTTAATAAAATAACATTTTTCATAGGAAAATACTTCAGAAAGTTATTTTTATTGAACAAACATAGATTATCCGATTTTGGGTTCAGGAACATGAAATGATCTGGTTAACTAACCAGATCTTTTGTTTTATGAGCATCTCATCTAATTTTCTCCAGCACCAAAACCTCACTTCAGTTGTTTGAGTAAATATGGTATGATATTGATACACTTCAAATGATTCTAAAATAATTTTCCGAAAAATGGTTTATGGAATATGCTTTATATTAGCTTCGATATCATCAAAGTATAATAACAAAATGTCAAATATTCTCCGTGATTGAGTCTGCCATCGCGAAAACGACAATTAATTTAGCTTCCTTCAACTTCTTTCATTCAAATTAAAATCAGATTTTCCATAAAGTGAATAATAAACAGCTTTCCGCTTGCTGTTTTCAAGCTCAAAGAAAACAGAAATGCTAAATAAAACTAATATAACCGCCCCTGTCAGTTATTTCTGCTTTGAATATGCACCCCAAGCTCCACTGGGAGCTCAAACTATGAAAAGTCGGGCAATTTCCTCTCCCTTTTTTTAACGTCTGAAAACATCGCGTTCACCAAGATCTTTATGTTTAATGGCATGAAACTACGGTCAGGATCATCTACATTAAAAAATCTCCACCAACCGTGACGTGACATGATGGCATTTATTTTGTTTCTGAGCTATCATATTGTTGCAGGTTAGGTGAGGTTAGGTCAAAAATGAGTAGGTCTATTCGACCCTCCACCGCAACCTGTAAGATTTTATTGTGGCTCACACCTATTCAAACTCGACCAAATAAACCCAGCTTCTTGACGAAGCCGATTAGTTTGTATGGTGAGTGATATTTCAGGTCATATGGTAAGAGTGTGGTTCCAACAAACTCTGAAAACTTGATTAGGTCTACGGCGGGGCAGGCACGAAATATATGCTCTGCTGTTTCAACATATTCCAAACAGAGGCGACACATACTGTTTTGAGACAGTCCGAGTCTCTGCATATGATGATTCAGACGACAGTGACCTGTGAGGAGGCCTGTTAGACATCTTAGTTCATCCCTACTAACGTTCAATAGCTGCTTCGAAGGGTTAATGAACGCCTTGGAGTGAGCCAATCCTGAAATATTTTGCCAGAAGTCTTTGAAACTTCCTACCATCCAGGTGTTCAATATTTGTTTGGCATAGCCTAAAACAATGCCAATGACAGATTCTGGTCCCATGAAGCTACTTGTAGCATCTTCCTTTGCAAGAGAGTCAGCAGCTTCATTGCCTTCCAAGCCAGTGTGGCCAGGAATCTAGAGTAGAGACAATTTGTTAAGTCTTTCTATTGAGAAGAGTCATTTTTGGCAATTTGCTATCAATTTAGACTTTGCTGGGTAGGAGCCAAGAGCTTCCAACGTCGCTTGACAACCTAAGTAGGTTGATATCTTTGTCCTAGGTCTGCAACTGAAAACACCTGCACCAGAGCCTGCAGGTGTTTTTGATCCATCTGTGAACCAACAACTATCTGCTCTTATTATTTCCTTCTCCCGGAGGATCCAGTCCTCTCTATACGGGAAAAGTACTTTATAAGGCAGTTCGTAGTTGACAGTTGGTGGCATGAGGTCAGAGGTCATTCCCAGAAGGCTGTGTCTCTAGTGTCAGCCAGCAGTCCAATGTACTCTGCATTAGATTTGTACAATTTATGTGCACGAGTCTGTGACCAGTTCATATAGACTCTTGTTGAGAGGAGGTAGTTCTAGAAGGATCTCCATGACCGTTGACGTTGTGGAACTGATGGCACCATAGATAGCCAGCGAAGGCTGTCTCTGTTAGCCAGACAGCTTTGCCTGAGCCGTTTTCTGTAAAGTTTAGATTTGTGTAATCAAATTTTTGTAGCTGACTACAGCTGTAGCCGACTTGCGCCTTTCCTGAGCAGTGGAAAACAGCTCGAATTCGTCCAATATTCAATTGCTTCGAGATATGTGTGTAAATGTTTTTTACTCCGATTTTTTAAAAATTATTTCTCCTACTCAGCAGGGTTTCGTACAACAAAGATCATGTATGACGAATCTTGTTTTTTGAATCAATATCTATGTACGTACCTGGACAAACAAAAACAAGTCGATGTTGTTTATTTAGACTTTCAAAAAGCCTTCTATCAAATAGCCCATCATGTTCTTCTTAGCAAATTAATAAAATTGGGGCACTCTAACCAACTGCTCACTCTAATTGAATCATATCTAGTTAACAGAAAATAATTTGTCGAGTATGAGTCTTTCAAATCGGCTCAATACGTAGTTACGTCTGGGGTGCCGTAAGGTTCTAATCTTGGACCCTTTTTATTGTTAATTTTCATTAATGATTTGGCAACCTCTTATTTTCCTAGCCTACTATTTGCAGACGACCTGAAACTATATTATAAAATCGATGACATTACTGACTGCCAACGCGTTCGATATG
>WOGR01010336.1:0-10960 GCA_015342045.1 Leptinotarsa lineolata
ATCTCCCGCTAAACCAGTGGAGCAGAAAGAAGAGATAAGTGATAAATGAAAGGAGGGGTTAAGTGAAAGTACTCGAAAGACCCGTAAATAGTCATCTCTCGGAGAAATTAGTCCAGTCATCACCCGAAGACGATTGTGGATCCTAACAATCGAAACGTCGTGAAGTAACGTGGTTTGAAATAGCTTAATTTTTTTTTGTTTAATGATATTAATTTATTTTTATTTTATTTGTTCAACTTTATTTCACTGTGAATTCTTTTTAGGTTTTTTGCTTAATATATTTGCCATTTTCAGCTACTCTTTTAAATTTCAATTGTATTGTTTATTTCAGGGATTTCAATCATTTTATACAATATTAGACAATGGAAGTCCGAACTGATGAAATTCACCACGAAACCATTGTCATTCACCTTCAAACAAACATATGCCTACTTCAACGTATGAGAAAGTATATGGAGATACACCTACTGGCATCTACAGACAGATTAACGCCTTAGATACATGATCACATATCTAGTGTTATTCTCAAACATGCAAGACTTTGCACCCTGCTTGATTTGTTAATAGCGGTCGTTTATTTTATATTTGGCAACCAGACCACAGATGCATATATTACCATGGGTTCAGCCACCATGGTGTGAGCCAATACATCATATCTGATTTAAACCCCAATATCTTTCCGTAGCGTAGGTGCGTCTAGCCAGCATCAGTACTACCTCCGCATTTCTTTTCACTCTTTCTAGATGCTGGTTTAAGGTAAAACTGAAATCTAATATCAATCCAAGATATATAACTTCTCCCGACAGATTTATCATCTCGAAGTTTCTGACATTCCAGACCCTCTGTTGTGGTCCTCTTGATGAATGCTACTGGATAGATAAATAGATAGTTTAAAAGATGAACTAACTCGTCCATTGCAAGATTCCATAAGAATGGGGATAAACCCTCCTGAGGCAACCCCTTGCTACCCGTATCACTACTTATGTATCACCCCCATTTAGTCTATCCATCTGCATCTTGTACCGTCGATCCTCCTTATGCTAAACTCCTGGATGATTGAGTCTAGCGATGTATTATCAAACGCGCCATCTATGTCCAAAAAAGCAGCCAAAAGCACTTCCTTGTTCTTGTAAGCATATTTTGCTTTTCCGTGACCCGACATAAACCATTTTCTGTCATCATACCTAATCTGTAGGCATCTTGGTCCCAATGCCGTGATCTGGTAGCCAGTTCTATGTCCAAAATATTAATTTTACGGCTTATTTAATTTTCTCCAAATCTACCTCTTTCTTTTCCATCAGCCAATCCTCCCGGGATGCTTTTTCAGGAGCCTCCAGTTCTGAATTTGTCTACCTGAAGTCCCTTAGAGAGTATCTCATAGAGTGTAGCGCATACTTGGGTCTGTTCGGCCGTCTCCATGAGTCTCTCTTTTGTATCGCAGATAGGTACCTGATTTTCTTACTCATCTAAAGGTTTTTCTAGTTTGTTATCTCATCCGTGTCAATTCATAATTCCACCAGGAATCATTCCTGTTTGATCTCTGGTTGACTGTGGAACAATGTTCGTCCCATCCGGTTTAAACAAGTTTTCAGGTCTGTCTTATAGGCTTCCCAGTTTGTATTCCGGTTATTTTGATAAGATATAATCAAGGTATGGGCCCCCTCTGATTTCAAAGTTAATATGCCGATGATATGAACAACTTTCATCAGACACATTCCATTTCTCAACTAGTTTCTTATAAATGAAGTACCTATTGTTGAGTCTATCACTTCCTTATGCCTCGTGTTAACGAAGGTGAGTTCATTGACTACATTCAAAATATCTAAATTTTTCACCATAATAAACTGTAGTAATTGCTCACCTCTTTCATTGGTGTTAGTGCTCCTTCAGGTCAGATGGTGCACATTATCATTACAGCCAATTATAAGCTGTGATCTGTCTGCTTGGCAGTCTTTCACTAATTTGTCTACTTTCCTGTTTGGTTCTTGCCTATCGTAAGAACGGTACACTAAATCATGATTTCCCCAGGTCCTCTATGGCGACTATCAGGTCCTCCCTTGACTGTCTCCAAGTCTCTTGTACAAAAGTTACTCAACGGCAGTATATTTAATCCTTTTTGGATAATTATGCATATTCAAAGGGTATCTGTGGTTCTGTTGTGAACTTATTCCTCCCCAAAGCTCTCCCAGTCCCATAATCATTTCCCCATAAACCCAGGGTTTTAGTATAAGAGTCATATCAAACATTCCCATAAACTTTGTAAGGACCCCCGAAGCCTCCTTACTGTGTTATAGATTGGCTTCTACTATTCTTATTGCGACTCGGTCGAGTCTTGCAAAAAGTGTGGACTATTAAGTTCCCAGAAAAGGGTTATCTACATCTATGGAGCCTCCTGCATGGATGTAAGACTAAATACTCTGAGAGGTCGCCTGCTATCTCAGTGGCTCCGTTGGTGATACCTGATAAGGTCCAGAAATCATTCATCCTTTGGCACGAGTCGTATAACACCACTGGATTAGGCCTTCAATATGGCATAAAAGTAAGCAAACCCCACCATCACCACATGGTGGGGCACCGTTGATGGGGATTACTCGAGCGTCGTTTAAATTGAAAATAAAGGCTAGAATAACTAAATGAATTCGGATAAGATGGGTTTTTGATAAAGTTTTTGGCTTTCTACTACTCCATCTTGATACAAAAAAAAAATTGGAAATCTTCCAAATAAAAAAGCAATCATTTTTGAAAAGAAGTAACTCTAAACATAGATGTGTAGATCATGGAGAGAAGTTACTTTCAGACACAAAATGAAAGAAAAAGCCCTTCTGAAACAGCTACTTCCATATAAACATTGAATTACATAAAACAAAAAATTCTTTCGAAACGAATACTTTTATATGAACACTGAATTATACAAAAAACACTTTTTTCTACTCAGTTTGCATTCCAAACATTCGTTATAGAATTAAATCAGATATTATTCACAGGATTTCTAAACAATATACTAAATGAAAGGCAAAAATTTCACTTACATGGAACTCAGCCATCCTCACTGATAGACACCGATGTTTCGCCGTAAGAAATTTGCCTTAGCGCTCTTCAGTACCAATCTGGATAACATTATAAGAAAAAGCGCACAATTCATTCATAAATTACGATTTTTATGTCACGGAATAAGTTTGATCTACTTGTGTCATCGACGACATCGTAATGACATTCATTCACTCATTTGATTAAATCCCAGCCAAGAGGAATATTGTTTAAATTGAAAGGGTTATATTTTAAAGGGTGATTAATTTTTTTCTAAGAACACGGCACTACTGTGACAGCACCATGTGAAAAATCAAATCCCAAAATTTTCACAATGGAAATATGCAACATGTAAAACATCGTGACTTCTCATGTGACGTTAAAAGCCAAAACGTGAATCTTCATCTTTTATTAGTTGTTGGAAGTCGATGTTCTCTCTTCGATGGCCACTCCATATTATGACATCACTGAGATAAACCCCAAAATAAATAAAGTAAATATTTAGAAAAGGTGTCAAACGTATAACGGTATATAGTTTTTTTTAGGTTAAGATGGAAAATGATTTACAATTTAGAGGAGGAAACCCAGGAGCAGTCCAATTTGGAAATTTTATCAATTATTATCAATTTCATTCCCCAAAGGAAAGAATAAAACTCCTTCCAAAACATATCTGGAAAGTTGGGAAACCTTGTGTGGTACTGGATATTGGTTGTAATTCGGGGGTTAGATACATATTTACCAATTTGTTATAATTATCACAATATTAATTTAAATGTTTTAGATTTTAACTGAAGCAATAAAGGAGTTCCTCAATGAAACCATAATGGAAGATATATCCATCTTAGCTGTTGACATAGATCCCCTTCTGATAACTCGTGCCAAAGAAAATAGCACCAATGATATTACCTTCCACTGTTTAGACATTATGGACAAAAGCCGAAGAGAAGATATTATTAATGAATACCTAAGAAGCAAACATATTGAAAAATTTAGTGTAGTGTTTTGTTTTTCTACTACAATGTGGATACATATAAATTATGGAGATAATGGATTGAGATCATTTTTGAAATATATTGCAGGAATTGGTGAAATTGTCATAGTTGAACCTCAGCCATGGAAATGTTATAGATCTGCTGTAAAACGAATGAAACAAGCTAATTTTACATTTCCGTTATTTTCAAGCTTGAAAATGAGAGAAACCGTTGAAAGAGAGATAGAAATTATACTGTCACGTCTGAGTTTGGAAAAAATTACAGAAAGTGAAAGGACAAAATGGGAGAGAAAACTGCTAATTTATAAATATTCTTATAGTAAATCAAGTTAGCATCAATGAGACAAAGAGAAAATTATTAAGAATACAATTAAAACCTTTGTACCGTCATGTCTGTGATAGATTTAACAAGGCAATTATCATCTTACCAATATTGAGTGTGGTTCCAATAAGTATATTTAACAAAATAAAGTCTAGAATTTTATATTGCAAAACTTCAGTATTGCAAAATAGACTTCACCTAAAGGTTCTATTTCATTTCTTAAATTTGTTGAGGAATATTTCCAAAAAAATTGAAATATGTTGGTATCTTCAATTTATAATAAAATGCTCAGCTCAACTTATTTTAAATCCACAAATGGGTTCATGATCTATTTGAAACCCATGGTTTGTTGGAATGATAGTTCAATGGTTAGTTTGCTATTATAAATGTTGGGCCCTCTCTCTATGTCGAGGGTTATAACTAAAAGCAGGAAAAAGATCTACAGATTTGTAAGCCCTATGTTATATCTTAGTACAATAAATTCATGGATGGTGTAAACTTACATGACAATGGAATAGCCAATTATAAATGTTATAACCTGGTAAGAGATATGTCATATTCATACAATTCACATATACTGACTATGTGCATGTAAACTGTTTAAAAGAAATTCCATACAAAATTTATTATTCTGTTCACTGTACTTCTGATTGGTTCAATTTCATATCAGCCCATTATGCTCTTTGAATAATGTAAAGAAGTTTATTTTTGAAATACCGTTTTTAATGTTAATTTAAATAATAAATAAATTATCATATATCACTAGTTTTAAAAAAACGTACCTATAAAATAAAAAATTAAATGTATCAATGGTTCCCACTGGTGCAAATATGCAACATCAATTGTTTAATATTTCTATTGTGTTGGTAAAATATGGATTAACCAGCTGCAATTGTGTGCTTTGCTTCCTTCTGAATTTTTATGGTATGTCGACTATCTGGGTTTATAGCATTCCCAGATCTCATTATTTTAAAATGATTACAGCTGAAACTTCTAAAGTCATAAACTTTCAATCGACACCAGTCAATAATATCATGTCCTGATATAAGAAAATGATTGAAATGCTTTGAAAACTACAGCTAAAAATACAAACAAAACATTGTATGGTCAATTAGTAATAATCGGAAAAAAAATTTCTCACATCAGACCAAAAAAATTCTTACCAAACAAATTAGTGTTAATCACGGATAATCTAAACTGATTATATCCTGATGATACCAACTTGGATGATGAAATATAACAAGAAGAGTGTTACGATCTGGGGTCTACGAAAAGTGTTTCTATGGCAGAGGTTCCAATTCGACCTTTCAATATATGAAATACATTTAAAGAGGTAGTGCATCAAACGAACAGCCGTTTTTCATATAGCGATAACCTGTTCAACTGACTAGTTTGAAATCTTGTTTCAAGATTCTGGGAAGCTGCTTTTACTTTTCCAGTAATGTAGGTAATTGTGCCAAGACATTGCTATCCAATTCGGCATTATTATCCGATGATGCGGGCAGTATCGCGTCTCCTGGCGATGGTATGTGTATGATTCTGGCACATGTTTCCCCATGTTCTGGAATCTCGATAAATAAAATCATCTTTTTGATACTCCGATAACTGATAAATCCCTTTCTGTCTAAATAATATTGAAAACTACAACCAGGGCTCATATTTATAACTTTGTCATAATTCAGTAGCATTGGAAACCGACCAATCACATGGCACTGTGTGCCATTCGCAGCCAAAAATAATGACATTTCGCAACTCCCCTAAATAGTAAACCCGGATACAGTGTGGATTTGTTAGAGAGTAAAAATAGTTATAAGGGATAGTTCCTGAAATGCTTGAAATGAAAAGACTTATACAGTGCGCATCATAAAAGGGTTATTCCCTATCTAACTCGTTACTGGACTCTTGTTGAGAAAATTGCCGATTTTTGATTTCCACAGTGTTTATTTTTGTATGAATAGTTGACCCTAAATTTCATCCCTTACTGGAGGGGAGCAACCCTGTCGACAAATTTAAATAGCATTGGGTGGTGAGTGATAGCTCATTTGAAAGGGATTTTTATTTTCTATTCAACCATGCAAAGAATTACACCACAAACAGAAAGGCAACTGAACTAACACTAACTCTTTCTGTTATTACAGTAAATGTTTCCCGTTGACCTCCTGGCAAAAATAGAGTCTATTTTTAGTTTCAGTCCTGACGCTTCGCAAAGCATCGCCAGTAATTGTTGCACACACACTTCTGTTGCATACGCAACTCCTGAATAGAATGACACTGAGTCTCGTAGACTTTAGATTTCAGCTAACCCCATATGAAGAAATCTAAAGGAGTTAGATCTGGCGATCTTGGAGGCCATTCCACAGATCCTCGGCGCCCGATCCATCGTCCTGCATAAACAGTATTCAAATAATTCCTCACAGCAACTGCAAAATGAGGGAAGCTCCATCTTGTTGCAAAATAATGTCTATTTCGAATTCGTCTAAATTATTTTCGACAGTTGCCACTATCAGTGGATCAATCACTGTTTCCAGCATTTACAAATAGAGGGCACCAGTCAGATTTTCCTCAATGAATAACGGACCTATAATGTGGTCACCCAGTATTCCTAAGCACACATTAACTTTTTGGGGAAATTGAGAGTTTCGCGAAAAAGTCGAGGATTTTCATCGGACCAGTACCTCACATTTTGTCTATACACGTATCATTTAAAAAAAGTAGCCTCATCACTGAAAGAAATCTGTTTTGAATAGCTGGGATTTTGCAAAATATTGTTAGAGACAATTCATGAACCACTTTTATAGGGATGAAATTTATTTTTTTAGAACTATTAAAAATTTTTCAAATAACACGTAGCACATATCCGATTTCGAAATGTGTCGCTCAAAGCACTCTGAATAATGGCCATAGAATAAATATAAACTGCCTGAAATGTTCGAAAGTCTGTTAATAGCAAAGTGTGGCATGAGAACCATGAACACTGACAAAGGTCCCATTCCAAGCAGTCCATTTTCATTTTTATATGAATCGCTATGTTGACAATAGCGGGAACTTCAACGAGAAAATTTTCCCAGAATTTCGACCCGAAATCATTAATGGGTGTCTAAAAGTTAAACTGTACACTGTTAAATATGAATAGAGACAACTTTTAGAGTCAGGAATTAGTGTAGTTCATCTCCTGGAGACGAAGATTTTTGTCGTTCTGATGTTTGTTAATTGAGCTTGTTTTGGATTTATTCTATGCCAAAGCTTAGTTCTAACTTTCATTTCCGTATTGAATATTGATAACCCCACCCATAAATCCGCCTTTGCTGCAATGTTTAATTATTGTTCTGCCAATGAGTTCTTTTCAACGAAATTTGTATTGTCTAAAATGGAATGATGAAATTTTTCACCTCCTCGAGTCAGGCATTTTTCCTTTTTCCTGAATTTTAGGACATTGTAGGCAGGTCTGAGACAGGTGAAACGAAGTAGGTGTCAAATTCTTCCACGAGATAATTCTTTTCACAATAGCTTTCGATTTTCATTTTTTTTATTCACTAGAGCTGTACTTGTATAAGTCAAGCTCCTATAGCGATATGTTTCTAACCCAGTCTGAAAATCGATCCGTTTTCATCATGAATTTTTCCAATAAAAGACAAAGGAAAGGTACCAACTACAATTTCCTCCTGGCAGAGCTGCTTTTCCATTTCTATGTATCTAATCTTCAAGTTGTAATCTAACAATTGCTGTTTGGCAACTTCAGCTTCTAAAGCAATCCAGTTTCTTTAAAGTTTAATGATCTTCTTAGAGCTTTTCGAGATCTATATTGTATGAATTTCGGGGAGGAATTTTAAATTTACTCATCTCCCCGCGAGAGTCGGGCTGGGGATTGTGAATAAATGTGAAACTGTGAGCTTCATTTCTTTCATCTCGTGGTTCAAAGGTTTGATGAATTTCATTGATCTCACTGGTTTGAATCTTTTAAGTGTTCCACATCAGTCTTTCTTCAACCAAAATCGTTGGGCAAAATGTACTTTTTGTATTGAGTTTATGTTGATTTCTGCATTAAGTCATCGACTGGAGAAAATTTTCATCAACTTATTGACGTCTCAAAATTATAGCCCAAAGTCTTGAATTTTGTCGCTCAAAGGGCTAATGTATTAGTACTTTGAATTCGGTTAGAAACCTTTTCAAATTATTCTTATTTTATAGTCAACCAGAAAACATCACTATGGTTTTTAGGAACAAAATCTATGCTAAACTAAATATCAGAAAATATACGGAACCCATTGAGTCAGTCTTTGCTGAGACTTACGAGATATAACTCAGTCAACGCACATACTACTGATGATGTCTGCCGTAGTAGCGGACAAGCCCGAATTTTTTCTATTCGATCATTACACCGGCCGTGAGAACTTATGTTCTTGTATTAATAAATGTGTGTTCTCTTGAAAATATTTTTTTTTACCAAAACAATCAACACAACCCAAGTTCTTGTATTTATTAAAGTATCATATGAATTATATCAAGAAAAAAGTTGTACTTTCAATGGAGCATGACAATAATTGAAATTATCCATTCTGGCTATAAGAGAAGCAGCTATTTGCGAAGTAAGGCTCATTAACCAACCTCCAGCCCTTCTGTAGAATTAAAAAAAAAAGCAAAAACTGACTAAAAAGTTGAAAGTATCACTAAAATGCAAGTTATTTGCAGTTTATTGAAACACCAGTCATATTGACAACAATTCTTCATTAACATTAATGTATACCCCTTTATAGGAATACCCAAGTTTACGAGCAAACAGTAAAACATTTATGTAAATAATCAAAATATATTGATAAATTGTGCCAACCATTTCTGTTTGACAAAACACTTGCTATTTCACAAAACATTAATAAACCAACTTAGTGAAACTGAAAACAAATACATACAACTATGACTATATTTATCTTGACATTCTTAATCACCTTGAAAAGAGAAATCAAACTATTTCTGATATTGTTTAATCAACACAATGAATGATATATTTTCAATTCTCTTAATTTTTCGAAGAGATGAATATTGTTGAAATAAATGTAGTCTTAGCTGAATTTGTTTCATGTCATAACTTGAAGACTTGAACTGAAATTCAGGGGTATAATCCTTAATATAATGGTCATTAAATTTTAGTAGTAGTCACAAAATTTCAAACTCACAACACTCATACTAAAAGAGCCTATTTACTTTTTCTGATACTTGTTTTGAGTCTTTATATTGTTTGCTAGTTTCTACTTATAACAGTAGCAAAATGTTCAATTCTTCAAATAATTCATGTTGAAACTTCTTCGTTGCCCCCATCAAATTCGAGTTTTACATCCTCATGCAAGCCTTCAACATCTACTTCTGATTCTGCAGCATTAAGCATATTCAGTGTTACCTCGGATTTGATCATGGGTTGCTGTTGCACATTCTGAGGTGGTACTTGCTGCGATACTTGATTTACTTGTCTAACGGGTAGACCAGCATCTTCAAAAGCTTTTTTCTTCAGCGCTGTTCTAATTTGTGATCTAATATTAATAAAGTTTCTGTTAAGCAAATTGAGCATCTGAAGAAATTGGGATCAAGAACTTACACTGTTCTCCTTTTGATATGATCACTTATTTGGTTTAGACCATCTGAAAACTGTTTGACTACCTGCCGTAGCATCTCAATTTCTTCATCAGTCCATTTACTGGGAAAATTTTCAGAATTTACATGGATTTGCAGTAAATATAGATGAATTTCTAAACTTACCCCGTAGGAGATTCAGCATTAGGATGAAGTTGCATTGTGAGATCCCCTAATCGGTTAAATGCTTGGCCTGCAGCAGTAAATATCTCACCAACCTTAAAAAAGTTACATTAGAAAAATTATTGTAATAAAGAATAATACATTACCTTATTGGCGGAACTCATTTTTACCTTGAGTTTATTCAAATTTTTTTATGTTGATTCTCTGTGTACTTTCATAAAATCATGTTATTTTCAAAATAAAATATTCAAATTCCTGTCAGTATATAGAAATAGACTGATTGTAGTCGGAAAATCTGATTAATTATATTTTATTTCAAAATTAAATGAATTCTATCAACCACTTAATGGACAGGAACTCAAAATACAAAAAACATACATAACATAACCATAACAACTATGAATAACACACTGACGTCATAATGTGGATAGGCTATTAAAGAGAGAATAATAACTCCTACAACTAAAAAAAAAGAAGAGATTCTGGTCTTGGCATTTATGCCACTCAAACCACAGAATAATCATTCTGTGCTGAAACACTCAACATCAGATAATTGTTTACTGTGTCAGATATATCACGATGTTTCACATGTTGCATATTTCCATTGTAAAAATTTTGGGATTTCATTCGTCACATGGTGCTGTGCTGTGACTTAGTGGTCAAGACGTTGTGTGATGCACAGGTGGAATATATGTAAGCGTGACGTCACGACCACTCCATATTATCATGTCTATGAAATAACCATATCCAATCACAAAACACATTTTTATATTTGTCTGAGATTTTGATCTTCTGCATCTGCATCTGCAGCATAGACAGAGAATAGTAACAATACTATTCTGTGGCATAGATATTATGGGTGTGTTCGATATATA